>JAKUCD010000179.1:0-15044 GCA_030563525.1 Nadsonia commutata
GGTTTTATAGCCAATTTAAGAAATGCATTGACACTCAGGACAAAACTCTTAACTATTGTCCTCAGGGATGCACATAGTTAAGGGGCTGGGAGGGCGGAGGTCAGGACAAGCGAGCGCCGCACCTAAGCGGTGATTTTGGGACGTTTGTCCTGAGGACAGAAGTACTAGGGTTACGTTATTCCCGCTGCTGAAATGCTAGCTGATCCTGTAGTTTCTCACCTTATGAGTGATGTCAATTCTAATTGTTGGATCGGTTACCGTCGTCACATTATGGCATACCCGATTAGAAATGGTGAAATGTACAATATTTTAATGTCTCATCCTGGTGAGGCTTCAGTTGGTAGGTGGAACGAGCCCGGTGATCTCGAAGAAATGAAGAATCATTATAAAAACTGGGATCCCATTGTATGTCAACTTCTTACACATGTCAAGAGTGTTCTTAAATGGGTTCTCGCTGATATGCCCGTTATTCCTCGTTGGGTAAGTGAAAGTGGTCATGTTGCTTTAATTGGTGATGCCGCTCACGCTATGGTCCCCTACCTGTCCCAAGGTGCTGCCCAAGCTATCGAAGATGGTGCCTGTATTTCTGCATTACTTGATGACTGTAAGATATCGGCCGATATTCCCAATGCCATGCTCACTTACCAAAGCAGAAGAAAGAGAAGAAAAAGCTATTCAAGCAGGTGCTCGTGCTAATGGTGGTATCTGGCACATTCCCGAATGTGAATCTCAACAAGAGATAATTTGATGAAAGTTAAGACTGATAAGGTTGACACTTCCGGAAAAAAGTCGCAAACACCCGAATTAATGGTCAGATCCCTCGTTCCAACCTTGGTTATTCGGATGGAATGCTTTCACTGATTGAAGTCAGTATGAAAATATAGGTGTATAAGTCAAGTTTAGCTATAATCATTTAACTGATTAAAATAGATGAAATAAATAATTTTTAAGAAGCACATTGACTTTTTGGATTGATAATGGTTTTTTTTGACCTGATCTCCAATCCGAAGGATAGCTATGAGATAAGCTACACAAAAACGAAGATATACGGAATACTATTGGGTGATACTAATTTTTTTTATTATACTGCTCAATTTATAAAGTTTTTTCAGAGGCCAGATTATATGTTACTGGATAGGGACTAGAAGTCTTTATTGGAGGTGATACATTAAATGAGTGTAGTTTATTCAAACGCGCCTTTTACAGAATACTAACTTTGTTTGGAGTGGTTAATGATGGCAGATACAATATTCGGATATTACCTCTTGATAGGGCTATCTGAAGCCCCAAGTGCTTATTGCTAGTAAATAGTACGATAAATTCCATGGTAGGTCTATAGATATGTGTAAAATAATAAGCGCAAGAACGGATTCTGCCTGAAATATTGCCGTATTACTTCCATTCCAGGTTGATCTGGTGATGTTCATAGTGCAGGAAAGTAAGGTTCATTCAGGGTCAGATATTATGCCAAAGCAACTCCCTTATATGTGTGAATGGAAGGAATATAACCACTTTGCCCATCAGGCATGTTGTATATGTAATTTTATTATTTTATGATAAGTTGGCCAACCACAATGGCGTTGAATACCGAGCCTGAGGGCGGGTAACTAATGGGTAAGTTATCTAGCTTACTAATCTTGTTTTGAAGTTTGCTTGAAGAGCCTCTGGAGATGATTCCGAAGAGCTGAAAAGTAACAGGTTGAGCTCTACAATGATGTCGGTTGTGGATACGATGAAGCTACATGTGGGACAATTACGTACGAGATAAGGAGGATAAATATTGCAATACCAGTACACAGCTTACACCCAATTTGGGTTTACTCGTATACGGCGACATTTATCTCCTTAATTATCATGAAACTAGTCTCTTCGTTTCTCCCCTAGGTCATAACGAGCATTATGAGGCTTGGTCACTTTAACTATCATCCATGGGCCGCGAAATCGAGGGGTCACGAAGCTTGCATCCAAGTGCATCAGTTGGCTTCTCAAGTATTGTAGTAGATAAGCCGAAAAGTTTGAGATGCGAATGTCGGGACGGAAGATTGAATATTATTGTTTATCATGAAGTGAAGATTGGATCCCGAACGGGCTCACTTTTACAACTGTGAGGGTTGAAATATGCTCGTGTACAATACTTTGAGTTTAAATAGGGTTTGTTGGAAGGTGCTTTGCTTTTCTTTTCTATTTGAGGATCAATGATGGCCAGCTTAAGGAGTTGGGGCTATCGCAGGGTCAGGGGCCACTATGAATTGAATTATCGGTTAAGCTCGCGGTAAGTTGACTTATCCTTCATCGTTATGTCACATCACCTAAATTTTCATTGTTAAGAGCTCCAGCTAAGCATCTAATCGCGGTCGTCTGGGGCCTCCGGTTATTATTGTTAGCTAAGAATCTATCTGAAAGTATACAGCAGTTTGAAGACTGGAGATTGATATTACTCAACACTCAGTGGGATCTCTTCTTTGATGCGGGTCTGCAACTTAATGCCGAAAGGAGTCCAAGTTAATTTAAGTACTATGTGCTATCCAAAACTGGGTTTTCCACTTATTTTTTAGTACACTACCATTTTACTCATATAATCTTTCGTTAAAAAACATACTGAATAGTAAGAAATACATAATTTAATCTCATCAATAACGCGCATGCTATCTCAAAAGTAGTAATTAAAAGGACCGCATTTCTGGTTGCTATTTGTATTATTCGTGAAAAAATTACTGTTAAAGATTAAGCTAAAAAATTCGGTTATTAAAAAGGATTAAAGTGCTAATTTGATTGAAAGAAAGCCAACATTCAAAAAGTTTAAGAAAATAGTAATGTATTTTTTATATGATAGAGTAAAGATATTTATAAGAAAAGGTGTAAAGAAGAATAAAAAGGAAATTAACCGAAAACCGGAAATGGTGAACTAAAATGAAAATGAGACAAGTTGAAAGTTGTTGTTATATATCTCGCTTACTTGGCGAGAACAGGGGCACCATAATTGTGATTACCATATCTGTCAACAATCACTTCATTTTCAGTAACCTTGAAGCCACCGTTTGAAGCCCAAGAGGGCTTTTGAGCAATCATGAAAGGTTCGAAGAACTTGGCGATATTAGAAATACCTTGTTCAGATAAAGGTTCAATAGTTGAAGTGTAGCCATCAGGTCTGACAATAACGAAAGCTCCAACCTCAGGATTAACACCGTACTTCTCATAAGCCTTACCGTGACCTTGGTGATAAGATTGTTCATCAGAGTAGATCTTTCCATAGTCCATAATGTTTCTGTGATCTCTAGGGCGGAAAGCATTGGGGAATTCATCCCATTCAACATCGGTTCTCTTGGAAGCGTGAACAAGTAAGACATCGATAACAGAGTCAAGTCGGGCGGTCGCAGGGGTGTATTGCTTGATGAAACTATCCTTGCGTTCAAGGTAATCGGCAAAGGTAGACATGAATTTCGTTTGAGCTTTGTTTTTTTTGATATCACCGGCAAAGTAAACAATTCTCCAGCGACCATCTGAGGGCATACGATCTACTAATTCCCAAGGGTGAGCGTCAGTTTGATCAACGACTTGAGCTGTATCAAATCTTCTACCAATGGGACAGTTCCTGGCTAAATCATTAACGAAAAGTTCTTCGTTACTGAAATCCTTGGGCTTTTCAACAAGTTCTGATGAAGGGTAATCTACAATGCAACCGGAAGCAAATTCGTTACCGATTTCGAAAGCCTTCTTGAAGTCTTCCATATTAATGCCTTCAGAATCCTTACCGGGCAGAGCAGGTTTACCGGAAAACATACGAGATAACTTGTAATCGAAGTTAATCAAATCGTGGGCAATCTTCTTTCTTTCCAAATTGTAAGTAGAGAGTATTTCAGGCTTAGCAAGACCCTTAACAACGTGAGCGATCTTCCAGCCAAGATTGTAAGTATCCATCATTGAGACGTTCATACCTTGGCCAGCCTTGGGAGAGTGAGTGTGACAAGCATCACCGGCAATGAAGATTCTATCGAATTTGCTGAAACCAGTAGCAACTCTTTGGCCAATTTGGTAAGCAGTGAACCACTTGATATCGGTGACATCAATAGTGTAAGGGTGGAAAATCTTGGCAGCATTAGACAAGATGAGTTCGGGGGTAATCTTAGAACGATCAACACGGCCCTTATTGGCCTTACCGGCATCAGAAGCTAATTCAGCTTCAGACTTGGTATCAGCATCACGAGGCGTTTCCTTTAGTTGAATGTAAAGTCTGACTAAGCCTTGTTCACGGGGGATAATCATGATACTACCGTGTTCTTCGGAGTGAATGGCACATCTGTTTCTGATGTCAGGGAAGTTGGTGATGGGGACGGCATCTAATACACCCCAGATGTAATCAGTTTGTTCACCTTCCATTTCGAAACCTAATTGCTTACGGACCCAGGAGTGGGCGCCGTCACAGCCAATAACGTACTTAGCGTTGATAATTTCCTTGTCGGAATCAGGGATAGAAGCATCATTTTCGTTTTCACCACCGAATTGTCTGAATAAGCCATTGTGGATCTTTTGGCCGTATTGCTCTTGAACAGTTTCTTCTTCAGGTAAAGTTTGGACGGTAACAGATACAGGGTAGCTAGATTGATCATCAAGCTTTGATTCGTTAACCTCAATTGAAAGAGGCAACTTGGAACGTTCAAACTGAATAGTGTCTTGAGACCATTTCTTGATTGAATCAGTCATCCAGCTCTCAACATAACCTTGGTGAAGAACAATTTGCTTGAAACGGGAGATACCAATGACAGTATCAGGAATACGGGCACCTCTGACTATGCCACCATCAGCGCCGGGGGCCCAGAAACTCATCTCTAACATATGGTTACCGACTTTCAAGGCTCGGTCACCAAAGCCAAAGGATTGGAAGACTTCAAGAGTTCTACATTGTAAACCATCAGCTTGACCGGCAAAGAGTTTAGCGGATCGCTTGTCAATGACTCGGGTGCTAACGCCAGTACGAGCAAACCAGGTAGCAGCCATGTGGCCAGCGGGGCCAGCGCCAATGATAAGAACATCCACGTTGGATTTTTTGGTTGACTGGGGTTCAGCGGAAGTAGTCATAGTGTAATAAATAAGTAAAAGTGTTTTGTAATGATAAGAGAAAAATTCAATTAACCAAGGGAATTCAGCAACTATTTATATACGATACAGATACTAACCCCGGAACCTTTCATCGTGTACCATCGCCAGCGTACCGGTGCCCCCCGCTTCTTTTTCCTTAACGTGCCTGAGATTTTGCCGATTGGTGTCGGCCCTGGATCAATAATATTTGATATGTGGAGAACATGCATCTGGTGCCTATCCGAGCCGCATCGGATACCCCCCTCTGCAGCCCAACCTTTCTGAAATCCGGGGTTTGTTCTGGGCGGTTCTGGGGTTCGTTTGCTTGGTAGGTCCCACGGACAGCCACCTGTTGATGCGTAATGGCCTGTGGTCATCATTGTGATTTACAAACATAATTTGTGTGACTGGGAGCCCGATATAGACCGGGCCTCTATGGCGGCGGCGTGTGGATATACACGGTTGAGGCCTGTACGTGGTACCCGAATGCTTGTTCCCCCCCCCACGCTTTGCTGTTTCTCAGAGTAAGAGTAATAAACGTCTAAAAAATAATGTCTCACCATTCCTTCATCCTTTATCTCGTTGTGGCTATACTTTAACTGTCAAATCAAACCCAAACTGGGTACCTAGCCGAAGTCGAATGTGTTCTGGTGGGGCTTCTTGGCTGTTGTGCCAACGGGCGTTAGGCAATCGTGTAATTAATAATCTTACCAAAATGGGTGGGTTTATGCATGGCGATCGGCTTTTCGGCAACATAAGCGTTCCCAAGCTCATCTCTCAGCGGCCAGTCTCTGATTACGATACTTTACATTTACCCAATCGCCGGCGCCCGCTACCGGTTTGAGTCACCAGGACCGTCCCACACGTTTCGCTTAGTCGTACATTCATAAACCACAATGCAAACCCCGATTTTGTCCACGTCGGCCTTGACGGTCCCAATTGAGGTGCAAACCCCGAAATGGGCATTCTTGATAATCCCAATCCACGAAGCAAATCCCGGAAATATCCCTTTTCGATGGTCCCAATCAAGAAGCAAATCTCGTCTCGCTTCACAATAAAATAAACAAAACTTGGATAGACGATATCGGCCATCGTTATTTTGTGGATGTTTGTAAACTCTCTCTTCATATAATATTCAAGAACTAATTTGACTGCTCCATTATCTATCAGGGAAGCTATCTGAATAAATAAATCTGCAAATATATAATAAATGTTTACGCCAATTACATACTTTTCACTAATAATTCGATGAAGTTCCGACCGTGTGGCAAGTCCAAACTTTTTTATTAACGCTCTTAATGGAGGTTTTTCTTATCTGAAATAGATACATCAATAAAATCTTACTCAGAACACATAAAACTTACGACATATTTCTTACTAATTCCTAATAATTACAGTCTTGCATTCTTGAGCAAATGCTTTTTACAATCATTTAATAAGGATATATCTTAATATTTAGCTTTCTTGCAATCCTCGCCTGGATCACTTGTTTATCGCATTTAATTTCCTGCCATATCCATTTGTGTTCACCCTTCGTTCACTAATCAGGTCTGGGAATATTCGTTTTGGTAACCAAGCTCAGGACGTGTTTGAATTGGGACAACTTCTCAACTGTTTATTTTATATTAGGGCCAGTCTTATAAAACTTAATGTGGACATTAATCCTCAGGTTATTTGTCACGGCCAGTATTGAAGTATTTTTATTCTTAGTAGTGGACTTTTTTCCTATATTATATATGTAATTCTAACTTAGTTTTTTCTTGTGTCCAAACCATCTTCGCAATTAAAACCAAAAATCAGATAAGATTAGTTCCACCTATTTAATATGAATTTTGTAAACCTGGGTGGGTTAACTTTCCTAGTACCTGTATATATATAGTTCATAGAATTTCAGCAATTCATATCTCCAATTAGAGACTGGTACTTTTATTTATGTTTATGTACAATAGATTATAGTAATTAATATAATATTTTTTTCTATTTGTTTATTTTATTTCATTGTAATATTGAATTTTGTCCTCGGAAATAATAAGTTATTTTATTATATTTGCTTCAGTATATTAGATGGAAACAGGTTGAATTAAAGGTACATAATCGTAAGTAAAATGAAGTTAATTTGGTAAATAAAAACAGAAAAATCAAAGTAATAAGAGAAAATGATAAGAACGCTAAAATCATACGAATATATAGTCTGCTTTAAATAACTAAATAGTTTTGAATAGCTAGTTTCTTTTCCTTGATTTTGATAACAAAAGGTAAGGTAATAAATTGACAATACGATCCCCGTTCGTTGGGTATATTATTACTCTTTACCAATAGTAAGAATGAAGATAATTGGGAAAAAATTGAATTTAGAAATAGAAATTAACTGTATAAAAACCCTATAATCAATTAAACCTTGAAATAATGAACAGTAAGCTGCTTTTTAATATTAAATTCTTTTATATAATATCTATATATATTTCTTAGGCAGAAATTACTGTTTGTCGCTACATTTGTTGGAAAGCACGGTTTCCCGTACGATCCATCATAGTTAAGCCAATGAGAGCCTTCAAAAGTAATACGGTGGGAGATCATGTGGGAACTTAAGGTGATGCAGTCTATTAATAATATTTTGTTAACTATGGTGTTTTACTCTTGGAAGTTAGTAATAATCGATATCTCGGCTGAGAGACCCTTTCTTATAATGAAAAAATTAGAGAATGTTTTATCTTCGTATGAATCTATTTAGAATTTTACGTATGAATAGATACGTTTTTATAATCCGAAAGCAAAGGCAAGTGCAAATGAAGTGAGAACATTACCCATTTTGAGGAATCAATCTGCTGATAATCATATTCACTTTGACCATTCTATTACCAAGGATAGTTACTTCAATAGACGGTTTCGTCATCAATTCCGTAAAGATCTAAGTGCTAGTACCGATTAATTATATAAATATATTCGGTGATTTCAGCTAGAAAATAAGACGATTCGAAATGGGTAAGGATAAAATTTTGAGACCAATATTGATCAGACGGCCAAGATAAGATTTTAGGATGCATCAGAGAATTATAAATTTTTTTCCTTCCTTGAATTACTTCGTTCATTAATGAGTATACAATAACGCTGTATAAATTGCCCGAGTTTTTTTGGCATTTTGTTATCATGATAAAACATACGATAGAACAAACCTATAATTGCGAATTCGACACCAATGATGAGCTTTATGGACGGGACTTTGACCAACGATACACTTAAGCTATATGAATGTATCTTATGCCACTAATTGAATTGACAGAAATTATTGAATTTTGATGTCTGTAAGGATAAATCCACTTAAATGCTCGGTAATCGTGTAAATTTAAAAAGAAAAAACGACCTTTTGCTCAAGGCTCATTCATTATATTAAAAGGCTTTGAAGTATTCGACATATCATCCCTACCAATTTCCACCAAAATTCACCTTGGTTTTGTATAATTGGTACCTACTATATTGGAACTAATGAAGATAGACAGAATTATGTTATGTATTGGTTCTCGATTCGTAAATTGGGTAACAAATAGAGTTTAGATAAACAATAAGTTCTGACAAGGGATTTTCAATAAGGTGAATATTGTTTCTTGACTGAAATTAACTTTACAAAAGTAAGGAGTGCTTAAGAAAACTTTAACTGGAATGAAGAAAGACCAGAATTTAGAAAACCAGTTCTGCTGAATTAAGGTTAGGACCCCACAATACCGTTTTGGCCCTGAGCAAATGTCGGTGGGATCTACGTAGTCTATTTTCAGCGAAAGATATCGCTAAAGCGGAAACCCATCTGTATCGATTACCATATACGTGATTCATTTAAAATCACCAGAAATAGAACAGCCTTTAAAGTTATACGAGGACGCCAATCCTAATTACTGCATATGCATATGACGCGTAATTACATAACTCTATTAAAAAGCAAAAGCATTGGCGATCTACATCAAAGCCGATCAATTCCTCCCTGGGTACGCTAAATGATTTTAGTGATTGGCGAAGTGGTACAATTAGAGAATTTAAAAATCTAAAATGCTACATACGGTTGTGACCAGATAAGCAGTTTCAAGAAGGGTTGAACTGATTATAATGAGTTCTTAAGAACCGGTTCAATGATAAACATCTTGATGTAGATGAGGACAATAAAGAAAGTTAAAGATAACTAGGGTTTTCGGGGTGTCATGGTGGGCTATTGCACTGGCGCGGACATGCGTAAATACCGTTGGGGATCGACGTTAAATGAAGTTTCTCACTGATTCAAGGCAGTGCGTAATAAATCTGCACACACATTAAATAATCTTGATTGTATAAGCTACAGTTGCCGCTAGTGGAGCTGAGGACGGAGGAAATATTTATCGTCTTGAAATCGGGCTCTGGCTGCGACAATCTCGAGATCCCCTGTAGTAGGGACTCAAATCTAGCATGCTTCTGGCGCAATTAAATGAAATAGTAAGCACCAGGGCCCCAGCCCCACATCATGATGCATTATTCAGACTCAATTGCGCTCCGTCCTGCTACCGCAGAGGAGGCGACTAAACCCCATAATGTAACTACCTAGCTCCAACACCAGAGGACCCTATATACCATCATCTTGCACTTCCATCTAATACCCCTTTATTTATCGCTTACTAATCCAGCCCTAGGGAGGATAGCCACGATTAACAAACCACATTAACCGGAAGGGGCGTCCCAACTTACACATTCATGCGGCTTCCAGAGAGCGGGATGAACCGTCTTTTTCTTAGTAATTACGATCGCCGTTGGGCATTGTATGTAAAATCTGGCTCTCATTCCTTGCGTCAGGGCAAAGACTGGCGCCCGAGCCTCCGCTTACCAAAGCGCACATACCAGGTACATATCCTACGCGTATTTCTGCTTGTGATAAAGCTGGAGGCAGATCGTAATACATTCGCGCCGCATGCATTGGCGTTTGTGTAGGACCTTGGGCCGGAGGAATATATAAAAAAACAGCGAAGGGGTTGCGCTATCGTAGATTCTATTAGGCACAAAGCCTCGAAGATCTACACACAGGTAGACACATGAACCTGTAGGTAAACGCATCACAGAGTCAAGCCTCGAAGATCGGTCCAAGGGAATTTTTGTGTACGTCAAAACCTTAAGTAAAAAAAATAACTCAGACAGGCTGATATTTATATATATACCCAGCGGTCTCTAGGATGGAAGAGGCTTCCAACCCCAAAGATATTAGTTTTCTTAGCTTTTTGACAAAGAAAGATTCCTAGTTCTTAAGGCACAATATTATTGATCCTGCTTACGATCGTTTATTGTATATCGAGTACGTACTAATTTGTTCACTAAACACTTATCACAAATCAACGTTTACAATTACTAACAGATATACCTAGAGAATAGCTTGAACCAAGCCTTTAAAAAAAAAAAAGTGCCACCTAGCTTTTAATTACACCACATTCGTTTTACTAGAATTCTTACAACACACTCTACCTTCTCAGATTACAATTAGTGCTGGCCATTAGTTAATTATTTATTTGTTTTAGAAGCTTTTTATACCTGATACCCAGAATTTTTATTATAATTAGCAAGCCCCTATTTTCTTTCATTATTTAATTTACATCAAAGCTTATTTGCTATCTCCTAGTCGGCATCCTTGCAGTGAGTGCCGTCTCGGCTACTCAATCCGAGGGCCAAGATCTTGAACTTTTGAATAGTAGCATCAACAACGAACTTTACGCTCAATTAGAGACTAGAGAAGACTGCGTTACCGTTGATGAAACTTCATGTACTAATACCTGTAGCGAGGCATTGAGTAGTTTACTTTGTTCTATTCTCAGTTTATGTGGTGTTTTGGGCGGTGTCACTGACCTCACTACCAATATCACTTATTGTTTACTCTGTGGCACCATTCTGGAGGATCTTGCCGATCTTGTATCATCAATTCTTGATCTTCTGAACCTCTGTGGTGATATCAACTCTGCTGTCCCTCTTGTTACATGTACCCCAACTGCGTTCTCATCTGTTATTGCTTCACCTACTGATTTGGCACCATCTAGTGCTTCCATTGCTTCTGATGCTGCTTTCTCCGATGCTTCTAACACTTCCAGTGCGGCTTCATCTGATTCTTCCAAGGGCGCTAATGATTCGTCTTCCAGCACCAAAACTATTACGCTTTCTCGCACTTCCGGTTCTACTGATGCTCTTAACACATCCTTAGCTACTAAGATTTCAAGCGTTTCAGTTGCTTCTGCCTCTGAATCTTGTGGGCCTGGCTCAAGCTCTGAATCAGGGTCTGGTGAGGGATCTGGTTCAGGCACAGGCTCAGGCTCCAGCTCAGCTTCAGTCTCTGCCTTTGCTTCAGGTCCTGGAATTGAACAAATATATGGTTCCAGTTCAATCCAAATTTCCCTTTACGCTTTGATTTTTCTTGTTTGCCATGCTTTGTATCATCTGAGTATCATAAACATATCAAGACCATTGTCTGTATTATATAAAATTTTAGCTATAATAAAATTTAATCAATTTAATTACGCATCGTTTTTCATGTTCGTATCTTAGGACTGGAGAAATAAAAAAATCAATTACAGACTATTTGTCACGATTACACTATCTTTTGATTGTGTTAGAGCTAAAGCTCCTGTCTTTATATTCATATTCTTTTTCACAACTCATGGATTTATTCTTATTTCTCAACGTTTGGCTCGGAATAGCTTTTGGTACATTGTACGTTTATAATACTGTAGAGTTTATTTTTTGAATATCCGACCCAAAATCATTGTACTGATAATTTTAAGATATCGTAATCTACAAGAGAAAGGGGTCAAATATATTAAGGGTTGAGATGTGCTTTAAACATGATAGTGGTTTAATAAGTCAAAGGCATGAAAATACTAACCGAAAGATATATGATATTGAAAGAAAACGAATAACCATTGGGATTAATTGGCATACTTTGATCTAGCTCTCAACTTTTTACCGTTCTTCTTTATTATGATAGGAATTGCAATCATGACCATAGAAAAACAGGCAATAATGGTACAGCCATAACCAACAGGGAACTTAGTGGGCCCAAGGTTTTTGTACATCGGCGCGGCGAATAATGGGAAAGCGGCAGCGAAACCGGATCTAAATAAAGCATTACCGGCAAACACAGAGGCTAAATATCTGAAGAAACTGCCGCCAAGGTAATTGAAAATTGATTGGAAGACCCAGAATCCACCAATAATGAATATACCGGAACCAATAATAGGAACTATCCAGTGAATAGAGGCGGTTGAAGTCCAGCCAAAAACAAATAAACCAACAGGTAAGAAGAAGGAACCTATAATAGCTATAAAAAGATGATCTTCAGGGGGGGGGGTTCACCTGCTTTAAGTTTCGAAACCCAAGTGCGATTAGTGTAAATTAAAAATGCGGCACAGGAAACCAAACAACCTAGAAGAATTCCCAGATAAGCAAGACCATTTTGTACCAGGTCGAAACCATGAAGTTCCGTAAACACTATAGGGAAAGCTTCAAACCAAGTATACATGCAGGCATAAACCAAGGCAGTATAACAATTAAGGAAAAATACGATAGGCTCACAAAATGAAATACTAATGGGACGCCATAAAGTTTCAATGATTGTTTGTTTGGCTGTCATTTTGCCTAAACTCAACTCACCTTCAGAAACTATATTCGGATTACCTGTTAACTCACGGAGACGTTGAGATCTTCGATAGAGGATAGTGGGAGTTGAAGTTTGGGGCAAGAATAAACTTAAAAAGATAAAAGCACAACCGGAGATAATGAGGAGAGTCCAGAATGTCCATCTCCAGCCTAACTGCTGGGTGACTGCACCACCGATAAGAGGGCCGAAAACGGGGCCACAAACAGCTGATACTGACCAACCCGCTAAACCGATAGTAAGCATACTATACGGCAAAACATCACCCATAGAGGCCCCTCCAGTAGCGAGAGCTGGTGAAGACACAAAACCAGCTAAGAAACGCAATACCAATAATGAACCGATATTCTTGACTAACGCAGTAGGAATTTGTAAGATGAAGAAAAGAAACAGAGTGATGATATAAATATAGGTTCTACCCACTCTGGGATCTTCAGATAAGGGCGACAAAAACATAGGTCCGATACCGTAACCGATAACAAATAAGGAAAGGGGGAGAATAGCTACAACTTGACTAACATGAAGTTCCTCCATTATTTCTTCTATACCTGGTGTATAGATGGATGAGCCAATATAAATAGCAAATGTCAGAATCCCCACCTGAGTCATGACGAAAATTCTCTTAACAAGGGACCAATTGTAAGGGTTTTCCGGATCGTCAGGACCATACCAGTCGACCAAAATGGCATCATTTGATTCATTCTGACTTCTCTGGCTGATAGCATCAAAATTGGCATCAGATTCTAAATCTGATAAGGGATTGGAGGAGGCGTACTTTTCAAATTCAGCCGTACTACTAGGTGGATTAGAATTCAAACCATACTTGGCGGGCAGTATGAAATCAGGCTTTTGCTCGGGATACCGAAAGGCACGTTCGTTGGAAATATAATGAAAAATCTGACCCCAAAATGCTTCACGCAAAAGGGCGCTCATGATAGTATTTATGTTGGTATTAATTGAAGAATACCAATTATAGAAAACCCTAAACATAGCAGAAAAGATGTTATTTGCGTATCTATATATACCGTTTTCTTTTCTGACGAATCTACGAACAAAACCCTGTTCTCCTATGTAGTGACAAATATCCACGGCGGACGAACTGGTCTTTCAGCCGTGTCGCCAGCTAGATTGTGAGCCGCTGACTAAACCTCATTCACTGTAGCCGCGTTAAAAATAATTTCAACCCTGTGTAAACGCCAGTTTGCCTGAGGTTTCATTAACAGAACATCCGTTTATAAATATGATAATCGAAAGCCGCGACTTCAATAAAATGCATCTAAAGGCACATTTAACCTAAGAAATCCCTGATTTCTATTTGAAAAACATGTAGATCAAACGTAGGTTATACTCCGGGATCCGTGCATCGGGAAACTGCTATTTTAAAGCCGCACACGGCCATGATCGCCGCGTGAACCAAGTCCGTCTGCCGGCGCCATTTGCTTCGCTGACCAGAGTATCCGTTAAGACTGCAAATTGGAGGTCGTATTTCTCTGGGGCTGCGAGAACGGTCTGAGCTAATATCCACCCCGACCATATTTTATAACTCCGCATTATATGCTAGATCATTGTTGAATGTGAAATTTAGACTTAATAATTAGCGTTTCTTAAATCCAGCCTATTTTAACACTGGAAGGATTCTGAATCACGCGATTTAATTAAAGAGCCAAAAAAACTTTCGACAATTCAACCGGTAGAATAATACGTATTGTTTCATTTTCAGGGTTAAACATGCGTTATATTACTTCAACTTATGGAGTAAAATGAAAGACTGACTGTATATTAAACACCAGTTGTCAGAGAGAAAATACTTAATATTTGTCTTTACCCCTCGTGTCATTTTCTAATAAATCATTTATGAGACAAGGAACTGTTTGGATAAACTGACCTTTAGCCGATTTAATTCCTCATGAGTTCAAACATCTAATATATACCTATTTATGGTGGGGGTTCACTATCACAGTTTTATTATTACACGAAAGAATTGCAAGTTAAGTCTTATTCACGAAATACCTTTCACGAGGTTCAAATGATAACAACAATTATACTATATGTCTATAAATGAAGTTTCCGCAACCCTCATTTAAGAGTAAATATTATTCATCACATCACATGCTGTTATTTAAAGTCTAAAAAATTTAATCAAAATTGAATACCGACCCTTTCTGTATTTCTATTTCTCTAGACGCGAATGAGTACGCATCAACTTCTTGGTGCATTGGCTCAAAAAATATGAATTATTGAAAAAAATACTGCCGTTGCCCAGAATCGAACTGAGGTTTCATCGGCCACAACGATGTGTACTAACCACTATACGACAACGGCT
>JAKUCD010000180.1:0-14876 GCA_030563525.1 Nadsonia commutata
GTTAGTTAGATCCTATCCTAATTCACTCCCTAGTGAATTACCCTTGTTTATTATAACTACATATATATCTCCCTACAAGTCTAGCTCTTATGCTGAGGTAATATATTATTACATCCCTTAACTCTATTCCTCAACAAACCCCTACCCGCTTTTACTGATTCATATTAACTAAATTAGAGAACCTTAACTAGACTCCGCCTTGTTACCGCTATACCAGATTCTGGTATAGATATTTTGAAGAAGTAAGTTACATATTGAAGTAAGTTACATATTGAAGTAAGTTACATATTGAAGTAAGTTACATATTGAAGTAAGTTACATATTGAAGTAAGTTACATATTGAAGTAAGTTACATATTGAAGTTTTCTTTAGGAAGTTGCGGTTTTAGCTCAGTTGGGAGAGCGTCAGACTGAAGAAGATTACTTCCAAGTTTTCGGATTATCTGAAGGTCCTGTGTTCGATCCACAGGAATCGCATTCTTTTTAAGTTTTTTGCTACCCTTCGTTTTAATTTACGTCTCCGATTATATATCTTTTGATGGATTAATGAAAATTTTTTAATACTTGTATCTTCATGTCTTAATCATTATTAAATTACTTATATCCGACTTACTTCCCATTGTCTACATAGGCTGCGAGGATGTGATAATCCCTTGCCATCTTCAGAAGTTATTTGATTATCAAATCGGCCAATTAGTGTACTCACCAAAAAGCAAAATACGGTCGTTCCTTTTGTTTTTCTATATTTGATTTTCGATCTACAATATTTACAATAACTGTTATCATTTTCCGTAGAGCCTCTTCTCTCGCCTTTATGCGTTTCATTTCAATCAGGGTTTTTTTGCTGGGATTAACTATCACCTGGGTAATGTGTCTCAATGATATCAGCCTTTAGAGACCCACAGCACTCGCATTTTTATTAATGTTACCAAATCTCTATATGCATGAACGTTACGAATCCTTTTTTTTGTCTTTTATAAACTCTACACTTTTTGTCACTATATCATCTGTTATCCGTTGCTTATTCTCATACTATTTTGATTACTTTATCTTGATCCAATTGTTATAACTCCTTAATCAGCATATTTACCTTTACCATTCTATCTATCATTTTCTGCATATACGGGCTTGTATCACTATGTCTCACAATGCCAATAGTTGTGAGCGAGATCTCAGTTTCTCTAATTTTATGCTATTCCAACAAATCGTTTGTTCTATGTTTATCAAATGACTTACTAACATTATGTTATCTCAGCCTATCTAAGTGTCATGGGGAGATCAGCTGATTCCCACTTAATGCTCATCCCACTTCTCCTCTTGTATCAAATTTAATATGTCTTGATATTTCATTTTATACAACCACAAAATCTCTATGTCAGTTATACTTTTTCCTTTTGAATGGCTGGATAATTCTGATTCTATTCACATTCAAGGAGAATGGTCGTTAGCATTAGTTCTTATATTTCACAACAGGCATCATTTAGTACGCTTCTTTACTCAGTAACTGGATTTGGGCCGGGCCATTTTGATAAACGAGGCACAAGAAAGTCAGTACTTTCGAAATTTGATATACCCTAATGAATTTGAGAAGCCCGATAGAGGAGAAGGCCATAATGGCATGGAAGCCATAGTTTCCAATCAAGTTTGTATTGATTATCCTCAAACAAAAAAAAATTTATATTTGGATATTTGGTCTATTCAAGTTACTTTTTGCCAAAATTTCCCCTTACACAACCTTAACTTTCAAACATATTTATAGGTCTTGTATTAAATACCATATTAAGTTTGGGTATATCACACTTGAATGCTGAGCTCTCTAAACATGGTTAATGCTTCTTCGTTGTCTCAGTGGGAAATATTGGAATTCAAATACATATTATTCAATAGTAAAGATAATATTCATTTGAAAACTATTTGCACACTCGAATCCTTTAATTTTTACTTCACCGATCTAGAACGAGTATACGTAATATTAACAAAGTGAAAATGATTCTTTAGGCTTCAAGCCATTCCGTTCATATTATGTATAGAGAAACATGTATAGGTATGTAAAACATCTGAGCATTTTTTTGAGTAATGTCTAGCTTCTGGATATAGATCATTTACCTTCTTGATTAAGTATAATATATTATAAAAATATACCACATTTTCTGGAATTGCACTCCGAACTATTCTTTCGGTTAATTGGAAATAATTGATACCTCAAAATTCTGTTGTCGGTAAATATCTCTACGACACCAAATCTGGCATACGCAGTATACCAAGAGTTGAAAAACAATTTCTGATTCCAATCTATCTAGTAATCAGGACATAAGGAAAGAATAAGTGAGGAGTAAAATGACTCGAATTTTTATTTATTGGATGTCTATTGTTGATTAACCAATGAATCGCATACTTTAGTGTATAGTATTCAAATATCTATTCGTTCATCTGTATCATTTTTTTTAGATTCAACCATGTGTTCCAATTCGAAACTCAAGCCTTAAACTACTTGCGCCGACAATACTAGATATTATCCTCACGTGCATCAATATAACGGATTACTAAAACGAATATGGAATTTATTTTATCCCTAAGAATTTAGGTTTTCGAAGATTCAAAAAATGTAGGGCCATAGGGTTCAAATAAAATGACCATTCAACCTATCAGATTATTACGGCAAGCAAGGTGTTGTTTTAAATTTTCAAAGTTTCTATAAATATGTGTAAATAGTCAAAGAGGAATAATGTTAGTCATATACATTACTGAAATGGTATATATGTTTCCAGCTTTTTATCTAGTCTTTTAACTGGCCTTGGAGAAAAATAGTCTCCTCATTTGCGTTTAATTAAGATTCGTGCTCATTTCAAAGTGGATTCGATGAAGATTGATACCAATTTTAAGTTTGTTGTTACTGCGTAAAACTTTAAAACTTTTCATTTTTTACGTGGAAATATGCTAGATTGATTCCGTTTATAGTGGCAGTTCTTTATTAAACCCACTTATTGTGGAATGCGAAAAACCAATCTTGTAATTTACGTATTTTCTAGTTTTACTTCTGAATAATCTCTCGAATATTTTTTTATGTAATCATTTGAGAGGGCGATAGCAATAATTGATCTCATAAGAAGTAATGTAGAATTTAAGCCGGCGGGGAATAATATAGATAGCGGAATTGGTAAAAGACGGTTTGTAAGGTTATAAAAGTAAATTATGGCAAACAGAGTAAAGTAATAATGAAGGCTAGTAAATTAGGCAAATATATTAGGTTCTGAATATAAAATATCGGCTTATAGGGTAGTTAGAAGTTACTGAATGACTAAGATGCAAACGAATAAAGAGGGAGGTTATAAATAATCATATAGAAAAATGGGAGAATGCTTTGTTTACTAAGTTATATGAGTTCTGTAATACTATTATCAATCGTATAGCTCAAACACTGGAAAACTGTTATTCTATTCTTTTATTCTTTTGCTAAATATTTGATTGTTTTTCAACTTTTTAAGGCATGGTTACCTTAATTCTGGTTTGAGCACCCAACTTTAAATCTATCAACAGTCATACTAATAACTCTCTTAAACCTTACGCAACTCCCTAACAGTGTCAGAATCTTCATTTTTTCACTTAAACCTCCATTCATATATCAAGACATTAATTCCCTTAATTATTTTAAGTTCTCTAAAAATTCACGGATCAATGGAAGTTTCTACAGAAATATCATTCGCTCGAAGGTTAATATAGCTTTGGATCAAAAAAGCCCCAAATTTCTCGTTCCTTTAGCATTCATATATAAACCAGCTGAATTTTCGAACATTTTTTAGTTAGTTAATCATATATTGTTTTTTTAAATATTACTCACTGTTAGCCGGACTTCATTTCTCTTAGTGAAAGCTTTTTTTTATTGATTGCAAATAATTTTCCTTACCAGATCAAATATTTAAATATGAATACATATGAATTATATATTAATTTCATGAACCTTTTGAGGTATTTCCGTAGGTCAAGGTTATTATCGAAAGGACATAACGTGTTGTTCGAAGGGTGTGGGTTTTCTAACTGAATGTTTTCTTTTTGAGTCCTTATATAGATCTGTCAGCGGATACCAAAGGCATCAAAAGAGTTGTAAAATAGGATAACTTAGAAAGACTTTTCAGGAGATCACGAAAGTAATGAGGATGTAGATTAATGAACCAATAGATTGATTAGTGGTATGAATAATGCGTTGTATTTAAAAATACCAATTTGAAAGGTGGTTGATAGGTGGCAATTTGTGTAAATAAGTAAATAGTTAACAAAAGAAGGATGATTTAATCAGGTGTCTCAGACGAAGCACAAAAAGATGAATAATCTCAAATAAGGTTAGTTGAGTATTTGGTAGATTTATGCAAAAGCATCCATTTAGTCTTAATTTAAGACGATAAGGGTGAGATAAACATTCCGTAAGAAATTATGTAAACTTTTGGGGGCGCAAAACTTGAGATGAATAGCTCCCAAATGCTCAAATAAATAAAGATTGTGAATTTCTCACAGCTTGCAAAAAAAAGGGATTAGAGAGGGGAGTTGAAAGAAAGTATGTAACCAAGGGTGGGATTGGAGATTTGAAAAAGGTGGGTAAATTGAAATTGGTTTAATTAAGGGTTATAAAAGAACTGAAGTTCAAACAACCAATTGGATAACATGATTAATAAACTTGAAATCTTTAAAATAGTGGCTGTGAGTATGCTGGGCAAAATTAAGTCTATCCAAATAATGCAGCAAGGGAAACGGTAAGTATAGCTAAGCTGACTCACGAGACGAAACTAAAGGAAAGGAAGCATAAAGGATCAGATGCTAAAATATTTTTTCATTAACTATAAAGCCGTGTATATAATCAAGATTCAAAATCTTATCCACACGATTCGGAAAAAAAAAGCTAAAATAACAAAATTTTGATTCGACCCAGGATCGAACTGGGGACGTTCTGCGTGTTAAGCAGATGCCATAACCTACTAGACCATCGAACCGATTTGATTGAAAAAAAGAGATTTTTGTACGTGATAGGTTGTCTTCGAATGGAATTTTTTGTGTAACGGTATCAAGCGGAAACCCAATAACAGTTCTCTAATTTAGATGATATGAATCGTTAAAGGCCAAGAAGGGTTGGTAGAGGAATAGATTTAAGAGGTTAAGTTATATATTATCTTAGCACAGAAGCAAGACTTGTAGAGAGATATATAGAAAGATATTAGCATGGTAATTCACTAGGGAGCGAACTACAAAGAACCAATAAATAGGTTTGTAAGTATAAAATGTTTGTCCATTGGGACTTATGATGGCAATGGCCTAAGCGTTAGACTTATGCCATTGATTATTTAATAAAAAGGCTCTGGATCCTCATAGTCTTTGAACCGTAGCACGGCGATTTTGGGATTAACCATTTTCTAGGTATAGTGTCATAATGTAACTAGCCTATTAGAATCCAATACATAAACAGGCCCATGTATGTTCCCATTTCGGCATCTATATAGATGGTTGTTTTTACCCTTCTTTCGTCATTATATACCCGTTATTTAACTAGCCACCACAACAATCGTTCTCCGGTATCATTTTTATTGATAACTGTTCTGAAAATTCTTATAATTATATAACATATTTGGCATTATTATCTTGACCCGTACTGTTACAACTACTCAAATAATATATCTAAGCAGTGTTCTATTTGTTTATACGAGCTCTACTTATTACTACTTATATCGTCAATTACTGCGAACAAGCCCTCAAACTTTTGCGGATCTTAGTTCGTTTTTAACTTATGTAATACCCATTTCTTGGCATTGGGGTGCCTAATACGTTAGCTCAGAATCTAAAAAGCCAAATTCAGATAAAAAATCGGACCTACAACGGTCTTCATATATGCCAGTAACCATCCACAGCTGACTAATCACTTACTAAAATCTATAAGCCGGGTAACAGGTTATTTTTTCAGGGCTTTTCTTTGCATCGAAAAGTATAAATACCTTCTTCTTCCCGCTATATTATCACTACTTCTCCTGTTATACTAATATTTATCAACCAATTCACCGAATCACCATCAACTGACGATATTTATTGTCCTTGATAGTGAGGACATGAATAGGATAATAATTTTATGAATATCTTTTGATTATTATAGCCCTATAATTTCTATTTTATTAATTTTTTAAATGATGAACAACCCTTTTTAAAAAAACAGTTATCCCTGTCTTAATCAATATGTGTTGAGAATACTTTTATTTTCTGAAATAAAAATTATAAAATAGATATCGTTTTGCCTGTATGAAGTTTCATATAGTTAATACATTTTTTAAAAACAAAAACAAACAG
This sequence comes from Nadsonia commutata, assembly GCA_030563525.1. Lineage (NCBI taxonomy): Eukaryota > Fungi > Ascomycota > Dipodascomycetes > Dipodascales > Nadsonia > Nadsonia commutata. The sequence continues at coordinate 6,321 of JAKUCD010000180.1, forward strand.
TATACATTTATTATTTCAAGTAGGTAGAGTTATTCAGACTTTGAATTATATTTGATAAACAAATCAGAAAGTCTGAATTATGAAGAAAATAAACTATCTAAAAAATCACCAGTTCCTAAAAGTACATATAGAATCTAACTAATAGATCTAATTTTTATTTAGGAGCCTCCAAACAATAACAAGCTCATACAGTATGCGTTTGTAAGGGGATATAGTTAAGGATCATCATGAGCCTCTTAGCCTTAATAATCATATAAAATAAGATGTTTTTTTTTGTGTTTTGTATGCGTTTATTTTGTTTTTTCTATATTCATATTTTCTCAAATTCGTGTTTTTTTTTTACTGAAGCTGTTTGTTCGGGCGTGTCAGCGTGGCTTTTTCAGCGGCTTTTATGTTGGAACCTCAACCCGAACTCCCAAACACTACATCGTTCCATGACGTAAAGGCAGTTTCAAGACTACAACCTAGATAATACCAAGGTAAGAATTCATCAATGAATGAAAAAATTCTCATCTGTATCTAGAGATGATAGGAGGAATGTAACAAAAAGGCTCGAAGATATTTTTATATCATATGCCTATACTTCTCTGACCGCTTCTTGAATTAACGATGCCAAGCTCACCCTGAAGTTTCTCTGTATTCACAGCAAAATTATCAAACACCTGATAAATTCTAAGTATGTTCATCGTAATTATCTCTCTTCCATTTTGACCTTATTTACGGGCTAGTTCTCACATCTGTCTGGCGTTTGGTTGGATTAGGGAAATCTAATAACATGGAAAACAAATTATAGAATTCTAAAAATTTATCAAGCTGGTTTTCTATTTCTGAAGCATCATTACTTCATTTATCCATCATGTATGAGTTTTATTAAATTCTCTTTAGAATATGTCATCAAGGTAGCAATGTATTGATAAACGTAACGATCATTTCGAGGCACTAATATGCACCCTGTAAAGATTATTAATTAAGGCTGCATGAGCTTACTGGTCTTAGTACTCCCGATAATACTCTACAGAACAGATCAAAACGGACCCAATTTTCCCAAGTTGACTACTCTTTCAAGAAGCCTCGCAAAGGTGAAATAATGTAATCAATAGAAAACATCAGTTTTTTACAGACTAAAAAAGACTTGATTTTCCTTGTCTATTGCCAGCTTATTCGCATTCAAGTCTCACCTATATTTGTCTTATCGCTGCGTATCTCTCTCACTTGCTAAACGAATACTTTCTTTTTTATTTTTTAATCCTTTTCCTTTAAACGTGGGTTACTAATACTTTTTTAAACTTGACTTTTGAATCTTGAACTTGATTCATTTCATTTATCTCCGGATTTTCAGCCGTACTACTTAATCCATATATCGGGCACAAGCCATAGCATTTTTCCTTCCTGTGATTCTAATACTAACGATAATCGCAATGTCATTGAATACGTAGGTATAAAAGGAAGCGCTTACTCGATCCTCTTTTCTGCACAATGTATTCAATGGAATCCTCTCGGTCGGACTCGTCAGATGAAAAGCTTGCAACTTCCGTTGAGAGCACCGTCTCAGTCAATATCTGCGATTTAGAAGTTGCCAATAAAGATTAAATCCACTCCGATCGCCTCAAAACCGTTCACTCCAACCCTGATGTTATTGAGCACATTGCTTCTCTTTCTCGTACACTTTTCAGACGTGTCGCCGCTGATGGTAAGTTTGAAATCAACCAAGATGATTTTGACTTAAAATTCGTTCTCGACTACTTAAGGTCCAAGAGCGCCGAACAAGGTATCGAGAACTCTGCTGCCGGCATCGCTTTCAGAAATATCACCGCCATTGGTATTGATATATCTGATGCATACGGTCCCTCCATCGAAGAGATGGTCCGTGATGCTATTAACTTTATTTCCAAGTTTTTCAGAAAGGACAAGAGCGATTTGAGAAAAATTATTCAAAACGTCAACAGTGTTATTGAAGCCGGTGAAATGTGTCTTATCATTGGCCTTTCGGGTGCCGGTTGTTCCACCTTCCTTAGGTGCTGTTCTGGTGAAACGACTTAATTAGTTGCTGTTGAAGGTGATTTCTCTTATGATGGTCTTCCCCAAAAAGACATGAATGGAAAGATACAAAGGTTACGTCATCTACAATCCCCAACTAGATACTCATTTCCCCCATCTTACCGTCAAGGGTACCTTAGATTTCACCCTGAAAACTAAGACTCCTGAAAAGTGTATCAACGGTATTCCTCGTCAAGAATACTTTGATAACATGCGTGATCTTTGGGCTACCGTTTTCGGTCTTCGTCACACTTACAGCACCAAGGTCGGTAACGATTTCGTTCGTGGTGTATCTGGTGGTGAAAGAAAGCGTGTTTCCATTGCCGAAGCTTTAGCCTGTAACGGTTCCATTTACTCTTGGGATAACACACACAGAGGTCTTGATGCTTCTACCGCTCTTGAATTTTCTCAAGCTATCAGGACTGCCATAAATTTAATGGATAACTCTGCTCTTGTTGCAATTTACCAAGCTGGTGAAAACATCTATGAATTATTCGATAAGGTAACCGTTCTTTACTGTGGTAGACAGATTCACTTGGGCGATGCTACTAGAGCCAAGAAGTACTTTGAAGACATGGGTTGGTATTGTCCCCCCCAGAATGACCACTTCGGAATTCTTGACATCCGTCACAGATCCTAATAGTCGTTACGTTAAGCCCGATTATAAAAACTCAGTTTCTACCACTGCCGCTGAGTTCGAATCTTACTGGCACAACTCTCCCGAATTTCAAGAATGTATCGCCGAATACGATAACTATGTCGCCAATCACCCTGCCGAAGTCACTCGCCAAAGACTTGAAAGTGCTACCAAGCAAAGAAAACAGATGTTACAAAGAAATACTTCCTAATTTGTTGTTTCTTATCCTTCCCAAGTCAAGTACCTTATGACTCACTCGTGGCTTCCAAAGAGCTAAAGGTGAACTTTCTTACCAATGTATTTACTTTACTTTCATTATCAGGTCTTTGATTGTTGGTTCCCTGTTCTGGAATATCCCTGAATCTACCCGTGGTGTCTTCTCTAGTGCTGCTGTTCTTTTCTATTGTCTTCTTTTCTGCAGTTTTACTTCGCTCGCTGAAATTTCCAACTCCTTTGCCCAACGTCCTATTATCCTTAAGCAAAAAGTTACTCTATATATCATCACTCTGCTGAAGCTCTACAAGAAATTATCAGTAAAATTTCTTTTAAGTTAGTTACTATTCTTGCAATGTCAGTTGTTGTTTATTGGATGGCTCACCTGAAGCATAAGACTGGCTCATTCTTTATGTTCTTCCTCTTCATTTTCACTATTCAATAATGTAAGTCCTTCACCGTCAAACTTGTGGCTACTACGACCAAGGATGGTGATACCACTCATGTTGTTGCTGTTTTAGTTTGTCTTTTGTTGTGTATCTAGACTGGTTTCGTTATCACTCTTCCCCATATGCATCATTGGGCTAAGCGGATTAATTGGATCAATCCTATGAGATACTGTTTCGAATCTTTAGCTGGCTTTGAATTTCACAGCCGTTAAATGCTCTGTGAAAATGGTTCCTAGCGGTCCTGGTTATGAAGGTGTTCAAATTGTCAACCAAGTCTGTTCTTTCTCAGGTTCCAAGGCTGGCGAGCTTTATGTTTCGGGTGATCATTACTTTTCGATTAACTAAAATTTCCGTTACAGTCACGTTTGGAGAACTTTCGGTGTTAACATCGCCTGGTCTTTCGCTTTCATCGTCTTAAACGTTGTTTTATTTGAATTCGTCAAGTGTGTCGAGGGTGATGGTGATATGCTTCTTTACAAGAGAGGCTACCTTCCATATGATATCAATGAAGGTTCTGATGCTCATGTTGCTACTAAGGATGAAATGATGGTGACCTTTAATGGCCCTAATGTTGACTTCGAAATGGTTATTGCCGAAAGAGATGTCTTCTCATGGCAAGATCTTGATTATACAATCCCTTTTGCTGGTAGTATTAGACAATTATTAAATAATATTCAAGGTTGGGTTAAGTCCGGTATCATTACTGCATCTTACGGGTGAATCCGGAGCCGGTAAAACTACTCTACTTAATGTTCTTTCTCAACGCATTAATTTTGGTGTCATCACTGGTGATATGCTTGTCAATGCTGCCCCCGTCGATTCTTCTTTTCAACGTCGTACCGGTTATGTTAAACAACAAGATTTACATTTGGCCGAATACTCTGTTCGTGAATCTCTTGGATTCTCTGCTGAATTACGTCAATCTAAGCACTCCTCTCTTGCTGAAAAGAACGAATATGTTGAAAAGATTATCAATCTTCTTGGTATGCGAAACTACGCTGAATCCATTGTTGGTAAGATCGGTAGAGTTCTTAATGTCGAACAAAGAAAGAAAATTCTATTGGTGTTGAACTTGCCGCTAGAGATACCTCTTTTCTTGGATTAGCCTACCTTTGGTCTTGACTCTCAATCAGCCTGGTCCATTATTCAATTCTTAACATCTTTAGCCAATTCTCTCAGGCTATCTTGTGAACTATTCATCAACCCTCTGCTACTCTTTTCGAAGTTTTCGATCGTCCTCTTTTACTTAAGAAGGGTGGTAGAACTGTTTACTCTGGTGACATAGGTCTTAACTCTGAAACAATGTTGAACTATTCTGAACGCCAATCCGGTATCCTCTGTAGTAAGTCTGAAAATCCTGCTGAATACATCCTTAACTGTATTGGTGCTGGTGTCACTGCCAGTATCAATACTGACTGGGGTGATCTTTGGGCCGGCTCTCCTGAACACGATGCTGTTACCGAAGAGTTTAATGCTTTACACCATTAACTTCCTCTTAGAGTGAGATCCAAATCCGCTGTTGAAGTTAGTTTGGGATCCAAGTTTGCCACTGATATCTGGACTCAATACCGTGTTGTTTTCAAGCGTACTGGCCTTTAATTCTGGCATTCCCCTATTTATTTTAGAGCTAAATTCTTCCAAGCGGTTTTTTTCTCTATTTTTGTTGGGTTTTCCTTCAGCAAAATCAATCACTCCCTGGATGGTACCAATCAAGCTCTTCTTTTAATTTACATGATGATGGTTGTGGCTCTCTCTTAATCAAATTCATGTTTACGCTTACGATTCCAGAGTTATTTGAAGTTCGTGAATCTGCTTCTAATACTTTCCACTGGGGTACTCTTTTGATGTATCAGGCGGGTTGGGGAATAATTTACTGTATTATCTGACAATTCTTATGTTTCTCATGTCTCTACTGGGCTTCCGGTTTACCTGGTGATGCTGTCCACGCTGGCTACTTCTTCCTTGTTTTCTTTCTTATGTTCCCTATTTACTACGTCTCATACAGTCTTTGGGTTATTTACTTTTCTCCTGATGTCCCTTCTGCTGCTATGATTAACTCTATTGTTTTCTCGACCTTGTTGCTTTTCAGTAGTGTCCTTCAACCTTACGATTTGATGCCTGGCTTCTGAACTTTCTTGTATAAGGCTTCTCCCTACATCTACTTCGTTGAGTCGCTCGTTGCTCCTCTTGTTGATGGTAAGAAGATTATATGTCAACCTGAAGAATTCAGTATTTTGACCCCCCTGCTGGTCAAACCTGTCTTGAATTCGCTTGTCGTTTAGTCGAAGATAATGGTGGTTAGCTCCTTGATGATAACGCTACCGACTTTTGTAACTGCTGTGTTTACAACTATGCTCATGAAGTCATGGCTACCTTTAACATTAAATGGAGTCACAGGTGGAGAAACTTTGGTTTCATGTTTGGTTTCATTTTATTTAACTTTGCTGCCATGTTAGGATGTTACTATCTCATGGGAGTCAAGGTTTCGTCCTTAGGTAGTTTGGCTTCTAAGATTCAGAAGCTCTTCAGCAAACCTAGAAAGGATCGTCATGAACCATCTACCAATGTCTTTGCGTCTAATGTTGGTGATGAAAAGATTGTCAAGAAGCGAAATACTGAGAGATTCTACTGAGAGTGTGACTCGAGATTGAGGCTATATATTAACTGTACTGTACTTGGGATTATATTTCCCTAAGATATTCATGTTAATTTATAGATAGCTCTATTCAAATCAGTAAACATTCTTCCTTGGATACACAGTTTTGGTGCACTAGATAGTGCCAGTAAAACTAGTTATCGGAAATTAAGTTCAAATAGCAGATTGTAAGATGGATCCCATCAGAAGTATCTCTCCAGGTGGAGTAATAAATAACTGAAAACCGAGCAAGTTGTGTATCATTTTCGGGTAACAGCCTTTTCAATAAAAATCTCTAATCTAATTGCCTGATTTTTTATGAATCTCTCAATTAATATTAATTAATGATCAGCCTCAGATTCAATAAACTTTCCATTGCCTAATATTTAGTTTATCTTTCATTATTAAACCATCCTGAAATCAATGCAAGTGTAAAATCTAAAATGAAGTTTTTAAACTAACTACATTCGACTTGTTCGAAAAACCTCGATCTTATCCCGCCAATAAAATTAGAGTCCCTAGTATTTGTTTTATTTCAAGTAAAATAGTCCCGCATTAAATCTTATTGGCAAAAAAGTCCAACTGATCTTCATTGAGTTTATCTTATACACTTGCTCTTGTTCTTTCAAGTCAAAAAGAAATTCTGATTTTTTCTACTTTCTTAAAGTAAAGTTGGAAGGACCCAATGTTTGTATAGATTTATATATGTGGCCTTCATCGAGAGCATGAACTCTAGAGTATTAATTAGGGACAAACGAATTGAAAAAGATAGAGGACAATGGATATGATATATGGGTATATAAAATGATACTACTATGTAAACATCTTAACATAATCACTATATCACACGAAAATTTAAATTTGACTGAGAATGATTATCTAAACATTCAGAAGCGTGATTATTAAAAGAATCAAAAGTAAGTAATAGATAATTTGAATAGCAATCATAATTGCCGTGATATCTTGGTGGGACGTTGAACCATTGTGATTAATTTGAGGCCGAGATTTTGTAGGATATGAGTTAACAAATTATAACAACCTTTAGTAAAACGGTCAGCAAAGAAAACCTAACCAGATTAATTGGCAAAGTTAGTAGGTTCTTGATGAAATCGATGAAAAATGAATTCATATAAGAGGAATTATCTAAACGCTCCGATTTATAATAATCTTAAAATGAAATAGGTGTGGTGGGTGTGGCTTGGAAAAATAATTTTAGAAGACAGGTACAAAAATCGGCAGCGAAAAATAAATGATATCCTCCGTATTGAAAGCTGATATAAAGTAAATAATTATGAGAAGTATATATTTTGCTAGAATGGAACTAGTATGATATAATATATCATCCTATGAGGATTTTAAAACAATCCTTGAAAAAATAATTCATTTATACATCTTCATCTCAAACGGAAATAATCAAACCTTTGTTAAAATAACTTTCTTTCTTGCATGTAAGGGCTTAAGCGAATTTTGAAATGGGTTTGGTTTGCCTGTATGAAAAGATGATAAGCAATATCTGCTATTCTGCATTAATTTTGAGTTTCATAGTTTTCCGATCATTTTGTCATACTAGCCTCTCAATCTTATTTTGTTATGATTCTCTTAAACAGGTCTCTATTGTTCTTATCCGCTATATCAATTATATTCATCATCATATTATGTCCTTTAACTATCAATACATTCCAACTCACAGAATCTCCCAATAAATGCTTGGAGAGAATCATTTAGGCAAACATCGATATTTTCACCAAATAAAGATATATAGGTGAACATGACGCTCGATATAACAGCTATAACTCCTCAATAGCCAACTTCAATTGAAAAAACGTTGACAAAAGTAGTTATTTTCTTTTGATTTGTGAATTCGAATTGTTCGTTATTATATGCGATAATCCCTTTTCGGTTGATCAAACTCTTCTCGTATTGGCTTACAATCCTAATTGTTGCAATCAGGCTCTCAAACTCACTCAAATATAAAAATGAACCGATTTCTACAACTTAAAGCCAATATCGTTATAAAATTTTAAACACTGTCATTCCTTTCCATTTTCATTACATTCAACTAAACTTTATTCATTCTTACAACCTTCATACATGTCTTCGAGCTTTCGAACTATCTTTAATTTAAATTATCAAAACTTTTCTCTGGCGTGAGCTTGAATACCTTAAAACCTAATGTATCAAATACTAATTTTACTACTGATTACTATGGGAACAGACTATCATTTACACAACTTGATCAATAAGCAACTAAATAGCTGATACTTACATCCCATGAAGCTCTTATCTAAGCCAGCTCTTGTTTAAGCCAGTGGTTTTAAATATAAGTAATAATTGAAATCATGCGATATTGTAAAGTTTTTATATCTCTTAGACATTAAAGGTAAATTTAAAACGTATTAAGATTTCTTTGGTTCTGATAAATCCATCTTCTAATTTCGATTCCCATTATATGGAGCATAATATAATCAAAAAAAATTCAGAAATTAGTTAAGGATAGTTTAAATTTACATTATGCTTTTAAAACAATACTATCCGATATAGTGTAATGGCTAGCACGGTCCGCTTTCACCGGGCAAATCGGGGTT
>JAKUCD010000181.1:0-14833 GCA_030563525.1 Nadsonia commutata
GAAGGATAAAAGAATGATATCATTAGTTGAATCTTGACAGTAGTCAGCTAAACGATTTTGCGAGGTTTGTGTACCAGCTGAGTTTTGACCCCAGTAAATTGCGACGTTATTAGCTAAAGCGAATGGCAAAAACGCCAAAACGGTCAAAGATTTTAAGTTGACCATTGGAGAAGATTAGAGAGAGAGAGGATCTGTAGTGAATTAAAATTTAAAAATAAATCAAAGACAAAGATTAAGCCGTATAAACAGGTGAAAACGACTAATTAAGACGGAAAATAAAAAACAAAACAACACCAAACAACCAAGATGCCTAAAGAGTGAATGCTTAAAAGTTGAAAAGGGGTAGGCCAGAGGAGAAGGTTATATTAATATAGTCAAGGAATCCCTTTGAGGACGGTTAGTTCAAATTAACTAAAGTACTGCTATCAAATTAGCTAAGGTGCTGCCATTCTGGGCAGACGTATCAGGATATGATTGTCCCTAAACGCATGTCAGTGCATTTGTTATGCATGTTTTACATAACGGTGCTGCATTCGGTGGCCCAAACAGGTATTCATCAGCGTTAGTGCGGCGGCGGTGCATGACGGGTTGAAAGTCTCGTCCCAGTCACATCCCGGTCACATCCATCTACATCCCAGTCAGAAGAGTGAAAATCGCGTAAAATGGCTGAAAGGGTTGAATTCCGGACATTTAGGCGTGTGACGTTGTTTAGTTTTGCCGTGCGGCTGGTTGCCTCGCTTGGCTGGTGTGTGCACTTTGGACCCATTGGACACTGAAAACGGGTTTGTAGCCTAGGTGGTTATATTATGGCTATGCTTATACCGCTTCCTATATATTCTAATTTATACACGACCTCTTCTTATTCGAGTGCATTTACTCTAACCACTCACTAACCCTATTTTCATCCTGTACTATTTATATACGCCCCAGTTCTAAGTTCTATACTTGACAACATTTCCATAAATTACCCCTCATATCATGCATAATCAAATTTAAACTTGCTATCTATAGTTTCATTAATTCAATACTAACTACCTGTCATTCCAAGCCATTTCAAGCCATTTCAAGCCATTTCAAGCCATTTCGCACTTTCATAATCCGTCGTCTTTTTCATTTGCTTGGATACCAATTTGAATACCTTCCAGGGAGTTCTATCCACATCACTGGTTAGAAAATTTGAGAGAAACCTTCTTGCAAACTACTCAAAAATGTGACGCTGTGCATAATCCGCTACCACGATATCCATAACAGGATTACTGCCGCTACCATAACCAATAAACTTGGTTACGTAATCAGTTTCCTATTACCCTGCTTTACCAATGAGCCAAAATACAGGACACCGCATTTCCCATTCATCTATATCTTGGCTATCTGTAAAATCTCTCTTAACCAATCGACAGAATAAAATAACACCGACCTTTTCTTGATGTTGAGAAAAAATGTCCTCATTAGTATTAACAAACATATCTTTCAATAATATTAATCATAGATTATTTGGAATTGTCAGAGCATTCATTAGTGTTTGTCACATGACCGCTGACTCATCATCTCCAATGGTCGCCGGAACATGGCTATCTTCAGCTCTAGAAAAGTATCAGCCGATTAAAGTCATATATTTTTGACATTATCGTGATCTGAAAAGTGAGAAAAAAATGAGTATTTACCTTTTAAAAGAATAATAAGTGATGCTCATCATCTTGAAGGTTATTAATAATGATACGCCGTTTCAGAATTAAAACAGTCGCACCTGACTCAATATCATACCATAATCAAATCTGTCAATTTTCAATTAACTTAGAAATCAATATCATTATAACAATACTGAAATAAGTAGTAACGAATATTATTGAGATCGAGAAATATCAAGTTTAAGGATAATATTAAGAATAATTTGAAAAAGGAATAATTAATTTTGAATTATTGAATGATTAAACATAAGCTTATATAAGTATATTAGTTAAATAGTTTAATTTAAATTGATATAACATTTTGTTGAGGTTTTATAGCGAATTTAATAATACATTGACACTCGGGACAGAAAGCTTAAGTACTGTCCGTCGGGATGCGCATAGTTAAGCGGTTGGGAGGACAGAGGTCAGGATAAGCGAACGCCGCACTCAAGCGGTGATTTTGACGTCTTTGTCCGGCAGATTGCAGTACTCTGGTCCCATCCCCGGCGTCCGTTATGGTCAAACGGGGTTCTGCTGCACCCACTCCTGCGAAGTACTGGGGTCATGCTCGTATCAGCACTGCCCAACGCCCTTACATATTTTATTCGACTATAAAACTTTCGGGGTAGAAGTTTCAGCTATAGCATTTATTCATAATTATAATTCTACCTAAATAAGGTCTGATCTCTTAATAACTTCTTTGAAAAAATAACAGTTTTCTCTCCTGCGATCCCTTCGAAGTGAAACATTTAATTTTACTGCGGTTCACGTGGCTTTTTTCGTTTTCCCCTTTTTCATCCCATTTATTGTGAATACTCTTATTCCAGCCTTCAAATCAAAACGGTAACACGGCGATTGTTACCGAAACAAGAGTGAAAGTGATACAGTAATAACCACTTATTGTCTATTCCTGTCACATTGATCTCCTTAGGTTTCAAATTTTTTAGCATTTCTTCGCCCCATCTGTTTCACGTCTAATCAATAAAAATGAAGAAAGAACTGAAAGTTCTCCTGATTGTCAACGGTATGCTGGTGTTTATCGCAGCATACTTTGTATTTGACTTGATCACCCTATTATACGACGACTCTGGCCGATTCGCAATCACGGCAGCCGAAATTGGAAGTGGTGGTTTGGCAGCTGACTCTACAACGATCCCCGACACTGACAGTAATGCCACCTCAGTGGCTTCTTTGATTCCTAAAATCATCCATCAAACTTATAAAAATGAAACGATACCCCAAGTATGGGTAGCAACACAACAATCATGTATTGACCAGCATCCTGACTATGAGTACAAACTGTGGACTGACGCCTCATCGCGTGATTTTATTAATGAAAACTATCCTTGGTTTTTAGAGACTTTCGATAGCTACCCCTTCCCTATTATGCGCGCTGATGCCATTCGCTACTTTGTGCTAGATCATTTTGGTGGTGTTTACATTGATCTCGATGATGGTTGTGCTAAGCCTCTTGATCCCCTGCTTCAATTTGGCGCATTTGTGCGTAAGACTGACCCCACTGGTATCTCTAACGATGTTATGGGTGCCGTACCGAACCATCCCTTCTTCAAAAAGACCATTAAATCTCTGGAGAAATATAACCGTTGGTGGTTTATTCCCTATGTCACCATTATGTACTCTACCGGTCCCCTATTTTTATCCGTTGTCTGGAAACAGTATAAGCGCTGGGGTACCCCAGTTAGCGATGAAGTCAAAATCTTATTTAAACCTTCTTGCAAGGACGGGTGCAATGGTGAATCATTTTTCACTCGTTCCACCGGTTCATCATGGCATTTAGGTGACGCTAAATTTATCTTCATTATGGGTAAACACTGGATTCTTGTTACCATTCTTGGTATCACTTTAGTCTTTGGGTTCTTCTATTTACAATATTTGGCTATCGATAAGTTGATTAACTCTAAGAACTTCAGAATTTACCAACGTGCTGTCTTACGTAATAGATTAGTTCGATTCCGCTTTGGTCGCAAAATTGTGGCGTACCTCGGTATGTCCTGCAGATTCGGTAACTCATCCAGGGGTGGCTACGACTTTGGTGATGTCAGCGGTGGTTCAGGCGCTGGTAATAGATTATTGAACGATTATGGCCATGATGATGGCTATGAATATGATGGTTTTAAAATGGAATCTGGTAGTGTGCATAAACCGAATGGCGATCATAGACGCAAAACCAGCGACTTTGTTTAGTTGAGATTCATTACGTAAAATTAACCTCATCATAGAACACTTCTTAGAAATAGAACGTTTTGAGCTCTCATATAATAATTAGCCAGTGAGAAGAAACTCAATTACATAGCGAAATATGGTTGAGGACGGTTGAGCTCAGCCATCCTCGACCGTCCTCTACCGAACCTTCACTCGGCCTTTGGCTTTGCCTTTCTTATATACCGCCCATTATCAAACCGTCCTTCCTCATATGCGTGCATTAGCATTTCCTAAAAGATAAAATAATACACCCATTGTTATACATGAAGAGCCTTTCGGACTCTTTTTCAATACTATATTATAATTTTTTTGAACCTTATTAGTAGTCCATCAATGTTGTTCAGCTACATTACCGCTGAGTCATCATGCTCAAGATATGGGTTGTATCTACAGTTCTAGAAACGTATCAGTTAGTCAATATCATAAGATTTTGGTATAGCTATAACGACATGAGCCCATAGGAAATGGAAATTTGGTTTTCCAAGAATGACAGGTGGATCTTATGACTTTAATGGCCATTGATCATGACAGAATGCCTCAGAATTAAAAGAATCACAGCTGGATCAAAATGGATTAAAACTCAACTCTATACATTTCGCATTGAATGTCTGATCTGTATCATGCTACTTTACTCAAATTAATAGTAATTAATTTTTGTGAGATCGGCAATGTCAATTTGAAGATAATATTAGTGGTCTCAGATATACATCTCCTGTTAGTATCATTACGAGAGGAGTAACTATGAATATTATAATGGCGAATAATTATGATTGGTTCGAAATTACCATATAACCATTATTTTAAGTTTAATATAAGTTTGGTTTAAGTTTAATATAAGTTTGGTTTAAGTTTAACTAGACTTTTCAACATTCATCATATGAATAGCGTCATCAGATGTACCGGCTTACAAATCACGACAGGAAAGTTAACTATTGTCGTGATCCTTAACTATGGAAAGTTGGGAATTCGGACTGAAACATGGATGAGGCTCAACTATGTAAAAACGGGCTTTTTGTCGTGATCTGGGAAGTACTTAGGTCCCGCCTATAGATTGCCTTCACTAACATATACAACATATAATACTTTGAGTTTATATTCTGAAGTACGTATTACGTTTAACCTTGGATTTATCTTTTCAGCCGAGATTTTTCGTGCCACTCGGTACAATTGGCCTACAAGGAGGGGGAGGGGTGTCCTAAAAAGGCCCCGCAGATTAGATAAGCTTTTAGTCGCCTAATGTATGGATGCATACGCAGCTCCCTGCATACAAGATGCTGCTGAAACATATTTTGTATCAATAAAAATAGGATAGTAACGAGTGAAGATCATTAGTATTATGGAGGTGTATTAAAATATGAGCTTCAAAGTCCAGAAATCAAATTGCACAGACCCTTTACTAAGAGGATTAGAACTAATAATTAGTGCTCTAACAAAATTAGAGCGTAGCTCGGGTTGTAGGGTTGATAAGAATTAAAAGCCCCGAAGCGTATTCAAGAGATATTGATGTATTGTGAGTATTTCTCTCTCGTTTGCAGCGCGGGCCTTCCAAGAACCTGGGCCATATCTTTTCTGATACACTGGTCTGAACTGATGTTTGTGGACTGATAATCAGTACCCCGTACTTGTTTCTGATTATGCAGCGCATCTTCGCCTAGGTGCTTTGAAGCTCGGCGGCCTTTATTTCATTGACTCAATGGCTTATTGAAGAGCCCTTGACCATTAGACATGTAATGTGTCTCACCCAGTTTATGTATTTCTACCCAGTTTAGTTATTTGATTACAGAGAGATGTTAATAATAAAACAGAAAGTAGTGAACTTAAAAATGTCATTTTTTCATCCTCAGCCTTATATTTTATAACAATGATTAGGACTCAGCTAACCGTTCATATTATTATTATAATAGAATTGAAAATGGGTTTTAAAGGATGCATAACATCTACATAATAAGTAAACGACAATAACTGCAAAAGAATAAATAAATAAATATTAGATGGCAAAGATACACATATAAGGCTAGCTAATATCTCATGATATCCTCTAAGCACTGGCCTTTTGCTTACGAAGGCCATGCACATGAAGTATGGCGATGGGAGCGAAAGCAAAAATCCCAACTAAACCAGCTAATAACCCACCGGCACCACCAAAGCCTAGTTTCTCAAACATAGCAGGGAAATAAAAAGGACCAAGGAAGCCATAAAGTTGTCTAACGAAATTTATCAGTAAGCCTACTTCAGAAGATTTTTCAGGATTGACATCGATACTGTATGTGATAAGAACAGTCGTAATGATTTGATTACCACCAGCTGCGATAGCAGCCCCAACTACTGGAGTGACATTCCACACACCTTGCTGTGCTTGCTGTGTACGAACACCCCAAACAATTAAGCCTACAACAACTGTAAGGAACCCAGGATAAGAAACCCATAATCTGTCTTCAATAATCTTTCTACCACGAGAGGCGACGCGTCGGTTCATCCACCAATCAGAGGTGGGACCACTCAATACTTCACCGATGACTGAACCGATAATTATACCAATCATATTCAGACCAATTTGTTGAGCATTCAAGTTAAATTTTTTGCCAAAGACTTGAGGCATTTCCACGATAAGAACGATATTGGCATAACAGAAGATGATTGCATAAGAGCAAACTGGAATTATTACTCTGTAGTTAGCAGCCTCCTTTAAAGGAGCAAAAAATTCTTTCCAGGATATAGATTTGGAAGATTTGGCTGCTAAACGCCACCAGCTGTTCGATTTGACTTCGTTAAAATCATCTCTGCTATAAAGAGTTTCAGGACCGAAGAAAAAATACCCTATGAGCAAGAAAAAGTTCATAAAAGCAAAGATAAAGTAGATCCATTTAGTACCAGCATGTTGCTGTACAAAGCCCATGATAAAAGGGCCGGCCGGAGTCCCTAAAGTGATCATCAGCGACCACCAACCAGTTTTACGCCCACGTTCGTGACTAAAACAAATCTCTGACACTACAGCACTTCCCACGGCGGCCACAGGAGAGATGAAAACAGCGGCCATGGCACGGGTGGTCATTTGCGCACCATATGTTTTACAGAACCCACCACCAATGTTAAAACACATTGAGCCGAAAACAGATATTAAAAAAAAAGGACGACGACCGTACTTATTCATGAACGGCACCCAAAATAAAGGCAAAACACCTGTAATCAAAATTTGAACCGATGTTAAATATGACATGTCGGGTACATTTCTACCATACTCTTCGGCCATACTTTCGTAAGCCGGGACTAAACCAGCGGCCATGAATGTGGTACATAAAGCGTGAAAGGCAACTAGACAAAGATGAATATTTTTCTTGATATCGGGCCAATTAAGAGGATCTTCGGGGTCACTTGAAGGGATCGGCTCTAAATCTATAGTGCCATGGCGCTCAAGAAGATAATCGTGATGGTGAGGTTCAAGCTGATGAGGCGATTCTTGGTCCTTGTCGATCTGTGCGACCTTTTCATCCCAGGTCTGCTTTTCGACATCCACGACCCCAGATACGAGGGTTTCCAATTTTGATGACATTGATTTGCAGTAACCACTGTTTGTTATGTAGTTAATTAGTTGTGACCAAAACCTTTGAAACCTGTTACTAGGCCATATTTATTCTTTTCTAAGTATGACAGTCTGTGGTGTTAGAAATTTTTGAGCCTCGATATGGTGCGGCGCATCTGCCATCCCCTCCGGGTGAAATAATATGCCCAGCCCCAGATTGATCGAACAAATCCTGTTCCAGCTTTATTATGGGGTAATCATTAATCATCATGCGTGCGAGCCCAACCTAAAATATGGGCCACTATTCGAGCCCAAATGCGGGGCAACCACACCGTTTAAGCACAAGTTTTGCTGCCTGCATTTCGCGCGTTATGGCATACTCCGTAAAAAGTAGTAGAATCTTTTTCGGTTTGAGATTTAGTCTGGATGTCTCAGATTTCACAGGCAGGGATAGAATAGCGGATAATGCGGGGTCATCGCTAGCTTTCATATTACGATTTTTAATTATGTAAGAATTATTACCAGGACCAGGCAGATAAGGAAATTGTTCAATCTTTTTCTGGCATCAAACTTTCATCTGATCGAACGATGCCCTCTCTGTTAATTCTCAGACGGCAACTGCGTTTTTTGGAAATTTTCAACTACTCGATTAGAGTCTGAAATAGGTTTCCCTAAATTTAGGAGCAAACCGGTGCACCATGAAGGAGAGGAATGCCTTTTACCCAGGCTGTCTCACATAATATATCAAATCACGGATCAGCATATCAAACCCCGTTAATATAAAGTTTTATAGTCCCATCCCATTGGATAAGCTTTACAAAATAAACTATGTATAGAATTGAATTCAATCTTCTGAGCAATTTCTTTTATCTATGCAACATTTCTAAATACCCAATCAAAACTATTAGAAAAACTGATCTTACAATGAATGAGTAAATTATCATTTTAATAAGGGGTATTCATCCGTGGAGGGAAGGAGAACGTAAGTAAACGTAACTCGGTTGATTAGTAATCAAAATAGGGAAAAACTCAGACTATTGAATTCTGCTTTTATAAAGGCCGTTTCAAAAGCCTTTCCAGTAACAGTTTTTAACTGGAATGATTAAAGACAATGCAAATTGCATCTAAAAAACATCTTTGTTCTTTATTATTATCAGCTCTCTAGATGCGTATGCTTCGTCCTGATAAAAGTGAGAGAACACCCAACAACCAACTCAGATCGAAATTTTCTTATCTTCCAACTGTAATTAGCCAAAATCTCAACGTCTCTTTTCTCTAAAAGATACCTTAGACATATCTTTTACCATCCATGAACTAGTAAACCTCCAATTTTCAAGTACTTTCAAATTCACAATGAATGAAATTTGCATCCTCACCTCGAAGGAAAAAAGGTGCTAGTTTTGTAATTATTGGTATTCCTGTGATTACATTTTTAGTGATCCCAAATTATTACAGCCCATAGTTTTATTATACGTGTATTTTTCTTATTCGTGTCATCGCCAGTGTATTGATCTATGCATTTAGAATCAAAAAAAATTCAAAAAGTATCCGCATCTGATAGACTGTGGCTTTTTCTGAAATCCGATATTTAATCGCAGGACTCCGAGAATTTAACTTTAAACCTCGGTGAATTGGATAATTAGCTCCAATGGCGTTTCGAAGGAAGCAAAGAACGCTATTTGAGAATAATATATTTTATTATATCTGGTACTGATTTTTTTATAATTACCAGTTGGTTAGGGAAATACCAAATTTGAATTAAGATTACAATACTTTATTAATATTACTACGAATTGAGAGAACTTAAAACTTGTCAGACAGCCATACACGCCCATCTAAAGTAACTTCCGAAGAAGCTCATACAGTAGATCGAGATCATCGCTCCAATTATCTACTGATTGTAGTTATAAATAACCACATGAGAGAAAAGGAAAAAATCAGATGACCGATTCTGAGAGTCAACGATTAAACAGAAAAAGGTCTCACTCTAGGGCGTGCAGACTACTACCTCATCAACCAAGTTGGATTCTGCGGCTCATTTGAAGAGCTCAAAGAGACGTATACTATAGAAATGATCCTACTGTGGGGGTGTCAGTAAATCCGCTCTTTAAGAGGTGTAATATTTAGTCCATCCGAAGACTTTGCAAGCCAAAGCTTTAGGGTAGATACATACTGAAGTACGTCGGCATAGAAAAAAAAAGAAGAAACAAATAAATTGATTGAATATTCAGTTTCTTTTATACCCAAAATTATTCAGCCTCACCGGGAAAGCCTTAATCTGCATAACTTCGCTTAGTCAACATAATTCTCGAAAACTGAAGTGCATTGGAAAAAGGATAAGAAAGCGGCTGAATAGGCTAGAAGGAGAAAAAAGAGGTAACTGTTTATTTTAAAAAGTTGGGTGGCCCAAACATTGGAAAATAACTGAGTATGGAGGGCGGTAAAGAATAAGTGGAAAAAAGAAAAGTATGATTGAGTCTTGCACCGGCTAAAATGGAAATTTTAGCAATTCGTATCTGGCCAGAGAGCTTCGTTCATATATTTCCGTTTCGAAGAGAGATAAAGAGCTTTGCCTTACTCAGCTGCTCTCTTTTTTTCTGCAAAGGTCTTAAACTATGATAGATCATGGTGGGTGGACCACTTGAGGAAATAGCACTCAAATACTGATGGGCAATTCAAAGACCAAGCGTTCCAGACTATCATTTGTAATGTCCATCTCTCTGTCAATAGTCAAATTTCCTTCCAAGTAAAGAAACGTTAATTCAATTCCAGTTGATGAAAGATGGTGTTACATTAATTCATATTATATTAATTCCTCTCGGTTATTCACTATAATATTATCCTTATCTTTCGAAGGACACATTTCTAAAAGTAATTAGCTGTTTAGAACTGTGAACTAATCTTCAAAATTATGTAATCCATAAACTAAACTTCAATTTAATCTCCCGGGGTAACTATATCTCTAGTTTTTCATGGTCTTCCCTATGTTACTTCAAACACAATCTTTAACAGCTAACTTCCTCGGGTACGTCTCAGGGAAATCAGAAGATTATGTTCGTTTTCGTTACAACTTTTATTATGTAAAAATTCTGATCCCCAGTGATTCCAACCCGTATCTTGCCCATATATTTATTATCGAAAAATATTAGTTCTTCCCTAAGACGACTATAATGAGATCTGTCGATAAAGTGCCCTTTCCTATCAATACCTCAAACCGTGGACTACTGGCTGAGACAAAAAACGGTGGTTGGTAAAGGAAATGATGCGTTTTATAATCAAAGCTAAAATAAATTGATGGCGAAATGGATTCCGACGTTTATGAAAATGCTAGTTTATTCATGGAAGATATATTCGAGTGTGAAAAATTATGGCAAGTTACGATTATGTCTTCAATCCTTTCGGAGAAGGCGACCACCTAAGTTATGATGAGCTGAGTTAATCGGTATACTCTACTCCTCGTTAATGAATTTTGTATTATTTGGATTCCCTTTTCAAAAGGTCTTTTTTGGTTGAGTTAAATTATACTTTCTTTTTTTACATTTCTTTTCCATCACCATTTCTTACTAAATTAATATTTTTTGAAAGATAAAAAAGAAAGATTTCAGATATGATATTGGAAATTTACTCTTATTATGAATATAAAACTGCTTGATCTTATTCATAAATAGAATGTTGAAATTCAAAGCTTCGATTATTTTTCAAAAATATGAAGAGTTATAGCATTTTATACGCAAAAAACAAAAACAAATATATTGGAGAAGGGAGGGTCATAGTAAATAAATAGCACAAGATGAAGTACAACAAACTAAGCTAGATTCTTACTTAGCCAAGAGAGGAGCACCGTAATCGTGATTACCATATCTGTTAACGATAACTTCATTTTCAGGGACCTTAAAGCCACCATTAGAAGCCCAAGAGGGATTTTGTGCAATCATGAAGGGTTCAAAGAAAGCGGCTATGTTATTGATACCTTGTTCAGTGAGGGCTTCAACGGTGGAAACGTAACCATCGGGTCTAACGACGACGAAGGCACCGACATTGGCATCAATACCGTACTTTTCGTAAGCCTTACCATGACCCTCATGGTACGATTCTTCATCTGAGTAAATCTTACCGTAATCCATAATCTTCCGGTGATCTCTAGGGTGAAAGGCAAGAGGGAATTCTTCATATTCGACATCAATACGCTTCGAGGCGTGAACAAGAATGACTTCAATAATGGAATCAATACGAGATGAAGCGGGGGTGTATTGCTTAATGAAACTATCCTTACGTTCAAGGTAAGTAGCAAAAGTAGTCATAAACTTGTGTTGATCAGGGTTCTTCTTAATATCACCTGCAAAGTAAACAATTCTCCAACGGCCATCAGAACGCATACGATCGGCTAATTGCCAGGGGTGAGCATCAGTTACATCGACGACTTGAGCGGTATCGAATCTCTTACCAATGGGGACATTCTTGGCCAACGGATTAATGAACAATTCATCTTCAGCGAGATTAGTGGGCTTCACCGAAAATTCCGAGCTAGGATAATCAACGATACAACCGGAAGCGAATTCATTACCAATTTCGAATGCACGCTTGAAATCTTCCATATTAACGCCACCGACCTCTTCGCCAGCAACAGCGGGCTTACCAGAAAACATACGAGAGAGCTTATAATCAAAGTTAATCAATTCATGAGCGACCTTTTCTCTTTCTAAATCATAAGTGGCTAAGATTTCAGGTTTGGCTAAACCCTTGCAAACATAAGCGAGCTTCCAACCTAAATTGAATGTATCCATCATGGATACATTCATACCCTGGCCGGCCTTAGGCGAGTGAGTGTGACAAGCATCACCGGCAATGAAGATACGGTTATGTTTACTGAATCCAGTAGCAACTCTTTGGCCAATCTGGTAAGCGGTAAACCATTTGATGTCGGTGACGTCGATCTTATAAGGATGGAAAATCTTATTGGCATTCTTGAGAATAAGTTCTGGGGTAATCTTTGAACGATCAACTCGGCCCTTATTGACAGCATGTTCATTATCCTTATCGGAGGCCAATTCAGCTTCACTCTTGGTGGCAGTATCTCGGGGAGTTTCCTTCAATTGAATGTAAAGACGAACTAAACCTTGTTCACGGGGGATAATCATAATACTACCATGATCCTTGGAGTGAATGGCAACACGGTTACGAATATCAGGAAAATCAGTGATAGGGACAGCATCAAGAACACCCCAAATGTAATCAGTCTGTTCACCTTCCATACTGTAGCCCATTTGTTTACGAACCCAGGAATGAGCACCATCACAGCCAATAACGTATTTAGCGTTAATAATTTCCTTATCGGCGTCTTCAATGACAGTATCTCTATTAGCGTCGCCGTCGAATTGACGGAATAAACCATTTTGAATCTTTTGACCATACTGTTCCTGAACAGTGTCTTCATCGGCTAAAGTTTGAACCGTTACAGATACCGGGTAGCTATCGTTGTCGTCGAGTTTAGATTCATCCACTTCGAGGGAGATGGGAAGCTTAGAACGTTCGAATTGGATTTTATCATTAGACCATTTCTTGATAGCATCGGCGAGCCAAGATTCAATACGACCTTGATGAAGTACACATTGTTTGAATCTAGAAAGACCAATGACAGAATCTGGGATACGGCCACCACGAACGATACCGCCAGTGGCATCAGGGGCCCAAAAACTCATTTCCAACATATGATTAGCTTCCTTTAAGGCACGGTCAGCGAAACCAAACGATTGAAATACTTCAAGAGTTCTGGATTGTAAACCATCGGCTTGACCAGCGAATAACTTGGATGAACGCTTGTCAATAATACGAGTGCTCACACCAGTACGGGCTAGCCAATTAGCAGCCATGAGACCAGCGGGGCCAGCCCCGATAATGAGAACATCCACATTGGATTGTTTGATAGGCGTAGATGTGTTGGTCATCGGTTATAATAAGCAACGAATAAATAGATATAGAATGAATAAATAAAACTAGTGATATGAATGATATGAGAAAAGAATAATAAAAAAATGGCCTGGAAAGGGCAGTATATTTATAGATATTTAACGCCATAGGCAAGCAGGGCATAGCTGTGCATCGCTATTTGGTGCAAGTTACCCCACGCTGTACCCCCGCGTTACCCGGAACTATACAACTTGAAACCAGCCGTTGAAGGTTTGTGCTTAGCGTGATAAGAGTCTGGGCTTTGAGTGGGTCTCGGGTAAATGACCCGTCTGGCATAGGATGATAGTCCCCCAAGCGGTGAATTGCCCCGCTATTTCGGGCTCTGAAAGGCGCATCATTGCGGCATATGAATTATTTCCCGAATACATGTAAACCCTTTTATGCGGCTTTACCCTTGCGTCCTCATGCCCCTTCCGGGACCATTTCTCCACAATAAGGTCCCCTCAACGCCGTACACAGATTGCATTTGACAGACGACGTCTATGCGGCGCGAAGGGTTATCCTAAGGCCATAGAGCCCGCGGGTTGATGATTTCGGTTGAGATCGCACGGCTGATGCTGATTAGTGGCAGCTTTGTTATTGGCTGGTCGCATCTGGAGTCGCGTCTGGGATTTGGCTGGGTGTTTTAGCCTACTGGTTTTTGAGTATCGGGGTTTACTTTCTCTCGGGGTTCGTTTTCTCTCAGGTTTTGCATTCTCTCAGGTTTCGCTTTCTCTCGGGGTTTGATGAAGGTGTGCGAATAAACGAACGTGGACGTGGTATTATGAGTTATAATAGAGAACCCCTTACCATGTGCTTTAGCAATTTTAGTTTCAGGGTAACTTGACTGGGTGCAGTGGTAGTGGGCTTAATTGAATTTTTGCTAAATTAAGACCAAGTGAAGTATTTACAATAACGTTAGAAATTACTTTTTTAAAGCTAATTAATTTAATTTCTTAGTAATATTTGTACTAATATGAGTTGTATTTAATTTATTTAGTTCTATCTTTTATCAAGTTTTTTTAATTTTTTTATTTTTAGAATGTTTAAAAGATGTATGTGCTATAAACGAACCATTGAAAATATGTATTAAAATAAAAATACACGAATATAGAAACTTTTTGACGAATTAATAATCCGAAAAGTATTCTCAATTTTAGAAGAAGTATCCATCTATCCCAACAAGAAACCAATTTAGTATTTGATCTTATCTTCAGGGATGAGAAGAGTAAACATTACCTATACCGGCGGTGATACCAGGAATCATGAGAAAGAGATCAGCAAGTGTTAAACAAAAGTTATAATATATGAAATATTCAAAAAAACTAGAATTGACGAAAACTATATGTAAATCACGTTTAGCTGCCACGAATAACTTTGTAACGGTAACCAGGCGACGCCTAGTTAAGGTTCTCTAATTTAGTTAATATGAATCGGTAAAGGCCGATAGGGGTTTGTTGAGGAATAGAGTTAA
>JAKUCD010000182.1:0-14678 GCA_030563525.1 Nadsonia commutata
TCGTTAGTTAGATCCTATCCTAATTCACTCCCTAGTGAATTACCCTTGTTTATTATGCCTATATATCTCTCCCCACAAGTCCAGCTCTTATGCTACGGTAATATATTATTACATCTCTTAACTCTATTCCTCAACAAACCCCTACCGGCCTTTACCGATTCATATTAACTAAATTAGAGAACCTTAACTAGGCTTCGCCTTGTTGCCGTCCTCAACAGTAACGAGGCCGGAGCCTAGCTAAAATTTTCCTGTTGGAAGATAATATATATTATTGGACAGGAGGGATTTAGAGAAATTATCCTATATTCTTTTTTCTTTATCAGATAATTTCAATGATACCGGGGAAGCTGTTTGAAGTGATTCTTTGTACTTTAAGTGACATTGATATTAGCACCTCGTAAAGTGGTATTGATACTAATGTCTCTTACCCCAGATTTTTAATGACTTTGGGAAGAAAAATGTATAATCCGTTAAATTATCTTTTTCTCTACTTCGAAGCTTCTTAATGAATTCAAAAAAAAATTGGAATTAATTGAATTAGAGATAGCAATTAAAAATTCCTCAAAAAAAAGACTCATGAGGAAAAGATTATTAATACATGAGAATTCGAATTAACCAAATCTGCAGCCAAGTATTGCTTCATAAAAATCTCCCGTGAAAGATGTATTGCCACAGAATCTATATATTTTACTGCTATTTCCAAAAAAACGGCGAAGCCCTAACAACTGCGCGAGGATAGCTGGCCACCTTTCCAATTGGCTTCCATTCATCTTCGTATCCATGACACCAGGGTAACTTTATATAGTTTTTCATGAAAGTATACACACATTAATTTAACTCAAAAATTAAAATTATCTATGTACTGATGCGCAAAAGATTGTGAAATTGATAGCGACAACAAATGAAAACCAAAAAAACCTAGACCTCATTAATGAAACCATCAATTCACTTCTCGTTACAATAGAACTCTACATCGTTATCACTCAATAGATTAAAATCTCTTTCATTCTCTCATGCCCATCACCACCGTCCAATAATTTAATCTTCGTACCACTAGCAATATTATACGATATTTTTAAAAACTCAACTGCTTCACAAAATACGATATCATGGTAACCTCTAGCATTACCAAAACTCTCAAATCTTTTTCTTTCCCATTCGTGCTGTTCTTCCAAACCTGGTAATTCAATTTTACCGCTTAACCATCTTGCAATAGTTACCGCTTGGTATCCAAAAACCCTGAATGATATGCCTTCAACTGAAACATCAATTGATACAATCAAAGGATCTGGGGTATAAAAATTATTTAAATAGAGTTCTGAATTAATGAAACCAGTAGAGAAATTTGGGTATAATTCTTTGAAAAACGGATAGGAGTATCTGTAACCTGTTGCAAAAAAGATATAATCAGGATCGGAAACAACACTACAGTCAGCGAAATAAACATTGAACTCTTGATCAGTCAATTCATAACGAGTTATAATCAGCTTCTTAATAGCTGGCTTATCCTGAAATGGTTCCGATTCATCCTCCTTGAAAACTTTTCTAGAAATGTATACGGTACAGACTTTAGAGATAAATTTTGCAATATCAATAGCTGAAAATCTTGAACCAACAATAACTGTTTTACCTTTATAATCATCACCACTTCTGAAGGCTTTGGGACTTTGAATTTTTTTGGGTGTATTTTTCACGGATTTGTTTCAAGCCTGAATATTCGGAGATATATGGGACATGATAATGACCAGTTACAAGAACGATAGCGTCAAATTTTTCTACCCACCATTTATCCAATTGTTCATCTTGATCACTAATTTCATCGGTTTCAGTTCTCAAAATTATGACGAATTTACCGGCAGAATCCTTGGTAACTTTCTCAACAGTTTTATGTAGCGATATGTATGATTCGTCGTGACTTAAAAAGTAATCTATAAAGTATTAGTGAATAATTGGAACATCGGCGAAAGTTCGTTAACGGTCATTTTTGAGTATAGGGTAGGTTATCAAAATTTTCGAATGAAATTATATGTTTACTTTAATTATGGTTACTGATTTCTATTTAAATTACTTGATTAAACCTGACTTGTTTAGTAATTTTAGTCTCACCCCATTATCTTGGGCATATGCGTATTCGATTCGCACTTTACCCGAAAAAAACATCTCTTTTTATCCACAGCTATATATCCCTCAACAACAAAAAAAAAGAAGCAAATAATTATCTACTGATACAACCGATGGTGAAGAGATTGATATTCAAAAAAATAATACTTTCTCATTAAAAACAACACATCAGTCAGCGTTATTGGTAACAAACTTGAAACAACCATTGGAAATAAACGATAAATATCCTATTCCAGAATTAAACCCTCATGAGATTTTGATTAGAAATAAAGTTATTGGTTTGAACCCAGTAGATTGGAGGGGTAAGAAATATGGATTTGGAATATACTAATTTCCTTGGATCGACGGTAGAGGGAGCAGTGGTACTATCATCAAACAAGGCCTTGGAGTTATAGGTGATCATATTGGCCATAACGTCTTCATCGCAAGTACAAGTTATCTAGATATCAGAAAAAGAACTTTCCAAGAGTACACAGTGATGGACTATAGATTGGTATGGGAATTACCTGATAATTTGATTTGATCAAGGTGCTACTATTGGTGTTGGATTAGTTACTGCTGGTATGGTTTTTGAATCTTGGGTTTTCAATGAGGATTCTATGAGTAAAAAAGATGATAATAAAAATTCAGAGAGAGCTATTCTCATTTGGGGTGGTTCAAGCGTCGTTAGAATGTATTCTATTCGATTAGCCAAATTATTCGATTTCAAAGTTGTATCAATCTCGGGGATGAAGAAACAAGATTATAACGAGTCATTAGGTGCTGATATAGTTATCGATCGTCACAAAAACTTCGATGAAATTTTACAAGATTTGATAGAGGTAGTTCCGGAAGGTGTTGATTATAGTACTGACTGTGTTTCTAGGGAAATCTCGGTTCAAGTTTTGAAAACCTTGTCAAGAAATTCATTTTCATCTGTTAATGTCACGAAGAAGTGGCTGCATTGATTTCAAAACCTAAGGATGACCCCTGAAAATATTGAAATCACTGGTATTAATATCAAAAGATTTTAAGAAGATATTAAGGTTGGTTCTGAATTTGTTAAGTGCACTGAGAAGTTAACCAAAAATGGCAAGCTAAAGCCGGTTAGATCTAAAAGCTTTACAGGTGGTATCGATATATTGAAAGGGTTAAAAGATTTAGAGGGATTCAGTGCTAGTGGCGAGAAATATACAGTCAGTTTCTATTAAAACTTATTAGTTTTAATATATCTTTTCTTTGTCTCTATGTATGGGATAATAAAAAATAACGAATGACCTCAATTAAGCCTAATGGCTTCATCCTTAGCCTTTGACGTTAAATACCATTTTATTTTACCAGGACAAGAATCGGGAGACGCTAGTGGTCATAATCGTATGGCCGATTGATCATAGGTTACTATGTTAACATAATAAACAAAAGCTACTGAAAGGTTTTTAAACTAATAAGCAGAAAATATTATTAAACAATTAATAAACTGGTATATAGCTTTTACAAGGCCCGAATAAAAAAGAACAAAAGAAAAACCTCTAATATCTAATTTCATTTTCTTTCCTTATTACAAAACGGAATGTAAATCCCAACGAATGTCTTCTGCTATGAATCTCTGTATGCACCTTTTTGTTCCTTCTTCCTCAAAGAACTAAAAGTCCCAGAGAATACCGTTTCAACGAATCTCTCCATCCCATAACGGATATAAATCAATAGGAATAAAAGCGGAGTAAACCCAAATCAATGAAACTAATATATAACCAGTGAAAAATGGCTTGTTCCATACCCAATCTCTGTATAATGGTAATGGTCACAAATCCCATGTTATCAATAGATTGAATAGCGCAAACCGATATGCAACTTTAAATAATCGTTTAGTTAATTCTTCTTCGTTGGCTTGAGTTGTTTCTATATCCTCACTTTGATGGAGTTCGAAAGATTCATCACTAGCTTGATCTAGTTCTTTTGAATCTGATATGTTTCGTTGTGAGTCATCGTTAATTTCATTTTCAACAACTTTACTTTCATAGACTTTCGGTTCAAGATTTTCTTCAAAAATCGAGGTACCATCAGAATCTTCATTATTCGCCGAATCTTCTTTAACTAATTTTGCTTGTTAAAACAATTCAGTGGAACTTATATGGTTTAATCAAACTAATAATAATTGATAATATACCAGATAATATTAAGGTTGTTAGTCCACCATTTTAACATGGCGATTGTTGGCCTGTTGAATAGATTGGGACTTCACCGTAAAATTTCTCGGTAGTTATTAACTAAACAGTAATACCGGTAGCAATACCAAAAATTGGGGATATGAACGCAGCGGCTTCAGTTTGACCATCTCAAACAACAGTAAAAACTAAAGTAACAACTCCCGGGCAGATTAACATTAAATAGAAATATCCCATCCATGTCATATTTACACCAATGTAACGCAACATAATTGAAAATCCAGCAGCGAGAACCGGAAAAATATAACACCAACGTGAGAAATACGGATCAACTGTTTATTTTTAGCCTCTGGGTTGGTACAGTATCTGTAGATATCAAATGATAAGATACTGTTTACTGAAATAATTTGGGAACTGACTGTCGATGTAACAGCTAAATAATTAACTAACAACAATGCGCCAACTGCATCGTTTCCGAACAAAGCTTTCAAAGTATATGGTAGGACAAACCCACTATCAATTTCATAAGCAGTCATTGGTCTTGGGTACGTTAGGAATATTGGCGAGTTCTCAAAAATACTGGAAGCAAGATCAAAAACTGTCTCTAATGGCAGTGTAACTGCATAAATTGCAACGGCGCCAATAATGTAACCAGGGACACTAGATCTTATGTCTGCAGAAAAGGATTTTTGCCAGAATGATGAATCCATAACTGCCAAGCCAAAATCACCAATGGAATGAATAAGAATGAATAAAATGGCACCCTTTGACTTGAATGTCAATAATGAACATCAAAGTTACTCTCAATGTATCGATCAGCTGAATGTTGAATGGCCAAACATATACGTTGCCAATACTGCCAGTTTGTTATGATTTCAAAGCAGCCGTAGTAAAATAACAAAGTACAATCAATGCAATAAAGGAATGAATGGTCAGTTAAAAAGATACTTTTCAAACCAGCAGCAAAAGCATATAATAAAGCACCAACTGGAATCAACAGTTATCCACCAATTGTGAATAATAATAAGAATCCAATAATGAATAATATATTGATTGTAAATTTAATTTTCATTTTTTGATTTTTACTTTATCTTCATTGGCTACAATGTGTAGGTTATTAGCCATAACTGATATATCGCCGGCTGCACTTAAAATCATGCTTGAACATGAGAAAAGGTTAGCCAAGGGTAAGAATAAATACAAAAGATAACAGACTTTGCCGTATCTTGGGCAATTTCGAGACAAGTGTGACCATTTGGAATTTTTCTCTTGGCCTCAATACCTAAAATACTCATCAAACAAATTTGAATGGATGGCCAAGTAGCAAACCAATAAGCACTTACGATACCGTAGTTATAAACCATTGTAACACTCCACAGTAACTGTGTAGTCCACATCCATAATGAGAAAATGGCCTTTGCCGTTAAACCGGTGCCCACACTTCTATTAGCCACGAAAAATCCACCAAAGCCGATAAGGATACCATATCCCACGCCTTGTGATAAGAAGGCCGATTCCGTCATTCGGAAGTCTATAATATTATTATAGAGGAGGTTTCATACCGCTTCAGATTATTTTGCAATTGAACATGGTACGGCTATATAAAAATATATATACAGATAAGGTTCTATCAAGTTTTGATGTTTCCTACAGATATTTACTGTTTGCATTTGGACAAATTACACCTGGTTATAGAACTATGGCTTAAATATATGAGTAAGCCTAGTATTATTCAAATATAGTGTGGTTTAGTTTTTCGTAATTCAAACTTCAGTTGTTAGTGGTACTCTTACCATTCTCTCGATTTAACATTTCCCCAATTTAGCTAGAATCCTAGACCCTATATTTTTAGATGCTAAACGGTCTAAAAGCTTAGCCTCTTTCTCTTTTTGCCGAGGAAACTGAGCCGAGGAAGTCTAGCATGTCATCGTTGCTCGTTCTAACCACATCCGTCTTATAGACTCTCATAAGAAAATGTGGGGCTTTTGCTGAGCACGTGCCGCACACGATGCTTTGCTCCCATCTGCGAAGTGTGGATTGGTTTTGCGTGATTCTCACGCGTTTTAAAAGGTCCAATGAACACACCAATCTAAGAATGGTGGACTAAGTTTCGAATCTGGTCTTACCCATCGTGACAATCACTAAAATATGTGGCTTCTGTGGTAGATCCGCCAAATCTATCAGCTCTCTTGACCCCGCGGAATATCGTATGATGCAGCCACGGGACTTAAACTCGGTCCTCTATAAGTAGTCAGATGGATTCTTAAGGTTAAATATAATTTAGAAACAGTACAATCATTATCAATATCTAAGATCAAAATCAACCGAGATGACTAAACCCTTATTCAAGAGGCAGAGAACTGAATTTACCACCACAGAAAAAGAAAGAAAGCCATTAATCATCAATGCTTTTGAGATGGGCTGTAGCGGACTGCAGTACCCAGGTTTTTGGAAACACCTGAATGATCAGTCATCTAAATACAATACTATCGAGTATTTGACAAGCTTAGCCAAAACTTTAGAACGCGGTAAATTTAATACCCTGTTCATCGCCGATGTCCTTGGAGGTTATGATGTTTATAAAGGTCCACAAAACATTGAGCCTGCCGCTATCTCCGGCGCTCAATAGCCTGTTAATGAACCAAGTGCTGTTGTTTCTGCCATGGCTGCTGTTACTAAATCATTATCTTTTGGTGTTACTTTCAGTACTATCAGTGAAGCACCATATCATTTCGCTAGAAGAATCGCTACTTTAGATCATTTAACTAAGGGTGGAATTGGCTGGAATGTTGTTTCTTCATATTTAGAATTTGCGTTAAGAAATTTACTGAATGGTGAAAGTTTGCCTGCCCATGATGAAAGATACTTTAGAGCTGATGGGGATTGAAGTTGTTTATAAATTGCTATTATCATCATGGAGAGATGACGCTGTTGCCAAGGATAGGAAACGTGGAATTTACAGCGACTCCTGCCGAAGTTGCTGACGAAATTGAAAGATGGGTTGATGTTTCTGGGATTGATGGGTTCAATTTTACATATGCTATTTCTCCTCAATCTTTTGGAGATTTGATTGATTTACTCATTCCTGAATTAAGAAGACAATTAGTTTGGGATGATTATTCTGTTCCTGGTGGAACTTTCAAAGAAACTTTGTTTGGTGTCGAAGGTAAAATTTTTGTAAACCTTCACATCCGGCTTATGATTTAAGATGGAGAGAAGGGATTGATAGAGAAGAGTTTGAAAAGAATTCGGAAGAAGTAAGATCAAAATCAAAACCAAATTAAGTAATGAAT
Source organism: Nadsonia commutata (assembly GCA_030563525.1). Taxonomy (NCBI): domain Eukaryota; kingdom Fungi; phylum Ascomycota; class Dipodascomycetes; order Dipodascales; genus Nadsonia; species Nadsonia commutata. The sequence goes on from JAKUCD010000182.1 coordinate 7,559, forward strand.
TTGAACACAATTTAGAGCAGAAATGTATATCTAACAGCTAAAATATCAATTTTTTTGAAAAAAAAACAGTTCTGATTGTAGATCTTAGTGATTAAATCATTTCTGAACCTGGAATCAAACCTTTCATGTTTATATAATCAGGTAGCTATATTATTCATTGAGTTTTGTTAAAAAATTGAATATTGATCTGTCAATTCCACTTATGAGTTTTGTCAAGTACTTTATGGTGTGATGAAGATATTAAAGTTCAGCAGCGGCGTAATATAAGTGGAATTCTGGGTACCAATCTCTAATCTTATATTTATGATGATTAAGTTTGCAAGGCATTGATCCATGAACGATCCCATCAAGATTAAGTTTCAAACATACAAGATCCTAAGTCATTTGATTCATGCTTAACAACATCAATCAATCAACATGGCGCTGATAATGATACAATTACCTTAAGTAATTTTATCATTGATGCAACTGTCGGTATTAAAGTGTCTTAGTGCTCGCAATATATGTCTGGGCATTGAGTAACGAAGCTATGGAATATCTGAATGGCCACAGAGTTATTCGATACTGTGAACTACATTTGACATTATAATTCCATGAAAAACTGATCAAAATGAAACAGTAAGATGTTAATCAAAATGATAAAAATCATGTGTAAAATTGAAATGAAATATTGGGAAGGCAGGAATAGATGATAAATAACATAGTACTTACTCTAGAATATAAATATGAGAACAATAAGATTAACAAATTGATCTGATTCAAATAATGGTTATTAATGAGGCTCCTTTCGTTTCAAAGCTAATAGACATATTAAACTGAATTAGATTGAATCTAATCAAGTCAGTCCAGTACCACCGCTAGATTTGCAACCTATAGGAGCACTCTATAAAACTGGAAATATTTTCATTGGCACAGGCGCCGATGATTTCAGGGATTACAGAACACAATGGGTATCATAAGTAAGTTGTATCTATATCTGTAGTATCCAAATTACGGAGAGCTCAAGATGGTGTAAAAGTAATGGAATTTCCACATTAATAGATGCATTTACAGCTAATTGAGCGGATACCATAATAGACCCATCATTTACTATACTTTAATTTTAATCCCATGAGAATATGGCAAAAGGGAATCACCTTTTCTTTACCGCGGAGCAGTAACTCCGCTTTCGGCAGTAGGATCATTGTGATTTTTTTTATGCTTAATAAAAGTTGTTACCTCAATAGAGAAGAAAAGATAATATTATCTGTTTTATATGATTGAAAACTTTCTTCAGACCCCTACAAACACCCAAATTTAATATCGTCAAAAAACCGTCTCACCTGGGTTAGTGGTTACGCAGGTAACTAATGTGATCTTGCGTTTGTGGATAGTAGCCAGAGATGCCTTATTGCCCCTCATACTCTACTATACTAGATGGTTAGAACTATCTAGAGTATAATCCAGAAGATTCTCAAATTCCGAAGTGATTACAAACGGTTGGGAATAGATAGGCTACGATAGTTATAGAAAAAGGTTGAATCAGTGTAGAAAAAAGAACGGGTACAAATTCTACACCGGCTGCATTCATTAATGACATAAATAATTTCTGAAACCTGTAAAATCCACCAATAATGATAGCAGAGTATAAAAAATAAGTACCCACAATAACAGGTACAATAGTAGAAGCCAGACTAACTTATTTTATCGAAAACTGAGTTTAAACATCCTAGAGGCAGCAGAACTAAAAAAAATAATTGGTTCATACATTAAATCAACACATTAGAGTCAAAACAAAAGAGAAGAGAAAGATATAGGTTGCAGCAGTACAGAGAAAGAATAGATTTGGAAATCGGCAATATCTGAGGCATGAGTATTTGAAAGTGTTAAAAATGGTAGCCGATTCGGAGCGGAGAGAAGAGTGGAAAAGTACCAGAAATATTAGAATTTCCTAATTTCAAACTTCAAACTTCAAAAGCAGAAGTGGCAGAATTGAGGACACAAGCTGAATTTGAGGCTTGAGAATTATGAGCAGAAGAGGAGCCGGAAACGATGACAGAATTTGAGTAAGTGTTAAAGCTGTAGGTAGCAAAGTTCCGGCTGAAGGGTATTAATGGCCGAGCTGGAACGGACACATTGAATCATTCCAGTTTCTACGCGTGATCGAACTGAAACAGAAAAGATATTCTATTATAAGATTTGGGTTCCATATGTCAGCTCGAGATAGATTCGTCCCTAACTTGTTCTGCGAGAACTAGAACAAGCACATAATTTACAATTATAATAATAATTTTTCAGAAGATATAACAATGAAAGGCCAAGGAGAAATACTAGCATCAAAAAACGCACATAATTAATGTGCGTAAAACCAGGGAAAGAAATATCATCGCCAGATAGAGAACAGTTTACGAAAACCGCATCCATGGTTGCGTTAGAGCTAGGGCAACAAAGGAGTGATCAATGGTGCAAACGAGTAAAATAATTGGAGGCAATGAACCATTCAAAAATTTACTGCCAATATTAGGTTTGCGTGCTTGGGGAGGATTGAGGCAGTGGCAGAACTTGAACTATCTTAATCTCTCTTCCCCTCTTCTCCAAGCCAATAAGCTCGAGAAAAAAATAGTCTTCCAAACGGGAATTTGAACCTCGGCTCCACGCGTGCGGAATATAAAATTCTGAAAGTCACAAATTCTAGCCACTAAACTATTTCGAATTCACATTGCGCCAGCCCGGAATCGAAATGGGGCTTACCGGTAGGATTCCGGGATGACAAAACGGTGAATTTTACCACTAATCACTGCGGCAAAATAACGAATAAGACGACATCGGAATCGGACCGGGGACCTCGTAGCACGCTAAGCGCATGTGATAACCAACCACACCAGATGCCCATTGATGAACGAAAAGACATTTTTTACCACCAGTCTAGATGATTGTTGTCCCTTTTCGAGCGAAAGTATACACCACGCTTAATTTGAATATACCGGATGCATTCCATGTCCTATAATCTCCCCTTGATTATTATCATGGATAAACCATTATTTTAGAGTAACGATGTTAATAAAGATAAAGAAACTGTGCTACGTATCCCCCATATAGGAACTTTATCCGGTACCTGACTCCCAGTGGGTTAGGACATCAAATAAATAGGGCCCAAAAAATAATGTACGCTTTCCGTAGGGAAACAAACTATATTAATCATGAGGGAATCTTAACCATATATATATGTATATGTATTTACATATTACAGTCAGGATAGAGGAAAAAAATAACAAATCGCAATAAAAGTGTTAGATATCTCAGCTGTTTCCGTTTCATTACCCTCATTTACAGCGGTATGTATTCTCACAGGATTCAGGTTTAGAGGCCGTCTATTTTCCTCTACGTTCATTTTGACATATCGGATTATTACTTTCCACCGTGTTCACCGGCCCATATTTGTGTAATGGTGGCTAATTCATAATCTTGGTATATTGCGGTAGGTCTTATCAAGTGTTTAGGGTACCATCACTCATCTGCATTCAAAACCCACCCACTTTCAAAGTTTTTTAGCAAATTAGCAAATTAGCATTTTGTGTGCAATTTAATATTAGCTGTTACAATGTTCGAACCACGAAATTTTTTGTTTCCCTCAGTCTCGAAGTCAAATTGTGTTTTTAGTATTATAAGTCATTCAAATCTCAGCTATTAAATACTTTTCGATATATGAATCTATCGATAATCTCTAATTTTATAATCTACATTCATATTAAGAAAAAAAGGATATTGATATCTTATAATGTACTTTATGTATAACAACAAATAAGGTGAAAAAATAAATAAAAACAAATAAAAAATAATTTCGTTTCAATTCAGTATAAGATCTTCCTAGCTATTAGAATTTTGTTTGCGGCTATATCCGTTCGAAAGCACGATTTCCCTTCCAATCTATCATAGCTAAGCTAACGAGCCCTTCAAAAGTACAACGGTGGGAGATCTTGTGGGAACTTAAGGTGCTTCATTCTTTTTCTTATTTGAACCGAATATTTTTTTGATTGTTGTGAAGAGAAAGATGAAAAAGATTGATGTTCAAATACGGCGGGTATACAGAAACATATGGTGGTTAATGCGCTGTTGGGAGGGTATAGGATGCATGAAATTACGGTTTGGGAACAATAATGAGAAAAACAAAGCTTTTGTCGTGTTTACAGACGCAAACGCATATTCTTAAAAAAGAAATGAATAGGGGAAACTAATTAATTTGAGAGTTTAATATTTTACTCTTGCATTAGCTCGTATAACAAATTACTATAACGATACGTGTTGCAAGAACAGGAATTTCCTGATCAAAGGGTAGAGGGTTTCATTGATATTTGGAACGGGCAGCTTATTCGTCCCCATCTCAGATTACAGTTTTATTATGACTATTCTATAAATATCTCAGAAGCGTATTAGATCAAAGCTCTTTTTGGTATGATAAAACAGCTTTGTTTCTTATCGGGAGATTAAAAAATATGATTAATGCTATTGTGTTTCGAAAAGAACGTTGCTCCTTTGCTTTCCACGTCATTCCACATAATCTGGGATAACGTGTATATATTGATTTATGTCTGAATCAATTGCTTCATATATACAAGGCCATTGAAATGTCTCTTCCGAAACCCTCCATCAATATAAAAATACTACCTGATGGCAAAGCCACACCCACAGAAAATGTGGAGATAAATCCGATTCGGTAAATAGGCATATAATTCGCTCGAATGGTCCCTATTCGTCACCAAATTCCTGGAAACGACTCTAGGAATATATTCTGAAGCTGAATTAGCTTGAAATAACACATACATAGAAATTTTTTGTATTATTTACAGTATCTTTAAGTCGGGTTTACTTGGTTAACTACTCAGCACCCGCTTATAGCAGCTGAAATATCCTGATTTAAATATGACTCAATGCTTCACTTCTCTTCTCTCCTTATTTCTATTTTTGAGCCTAATATAATGAAAGAATATATATAGATTAGAATGAGCATTTCTTCATTATACGAAGATGGTCCTGGAAGTCACAAAAGATCATGCATCAGAGGTGGTACCTCATCTGGAAAGCATCCTTTACTGACTTCCAACACAGGTTTTCCTCATCAAAGATCAACACCCCGAATAGTGTACGTCTTGAAGTTCATTCATTAAAAAAGTCAAGAAGTTACAGTTATGGAGGAGAAGCTGATTTTCACAAAAAAGATAATTTTAAAAAGGCTTGTGATCATACTACGCCTCAGAGTGATTCCTCCGAGGAGATTCATAAACAGTCCTTTCTGGGTAAATCAACGAGTAATGCGCGTCATCATTGTCATCATCATTTGAACTCACTTTATTCTGATCTTGCCAACTTATTAATGCGCTCGCCCAAACTCCCTTCACGTACTCCAGGAACTTATTTCGATGATGTAAACTCCGAATATAATGCGGCTGACTCACAGGGAGGACTAAATTCACAGTCCTCGCGGCATACTAATTATGGCTCGTTCACTTAAAATCCACCTGGAACTGATAGAGCCGGTCCTAATCATCGATTTTACTACTATCAATTGGATAAAAGATTCTCTCAGGAAATCCGCCAGGAGTAAAATTTTAGCTTAAATCCCTAGTTTAAGAGGTAAATTTGTAAGATCCTGTGACCCTTTACAGGGATGGGTCTTGATTACTCTGATTGCATTTGGTCTCTCTACTGTGGCGTATTGCATTGATATTAGTAAAGTGATATATTCGATTTCGAGGGTGGTTACTGCACCACTGACTGGTTTACAACGAAAAGCTTATGTTGTCGGGATTCTGGTCCTTTTGGAAATTGTCGAAATTGGCGAACCTGGTCACAAGTGTTTGAAAACTTATTTTTTAGTCATTAAAGAATTGATTTCATTTCCTACGCCTTAGTGACCATTATCTTAGCCTATATTTCAGTCACTTTAACCCTTCATAACAAATCCATAAATATAACAGTTGAACCCCCGAAAGATATTGCAATTATGTACTTTACCTTTGCTTTATTTTCAAGTAGAGTGGATACGATTGTGTCTGTAATTATTAAATTTGAATTAGCTGCAATAGGTGTACAATATTTGGCAGGAAATAACCAAGTATTCAATGCAGTAGTAGCTGGACATGGCGCCATAATGATGTTCTTTATGGCTAAATATCCTACTAGATCCTACTACAACCTCAGAGGTTTCCAAAGAGGTACTTGTACTGTTTACCTTATTCTGGCGGTATTATTGCAAATGATACGCAATTCTTTAGATGGTTTTCAGGGTCTTTCTTGGACTGGTACTTGAATGATACAATAAAGAAGTAGCTGTTATGCATTAAAACGAGCCTGATTATGCAATCTTTAATATTGCATTCAATAGTATTTGAGTACCGTCCCTAGAGAGAAGTTTACTCCGGTAGTACAATACTGGCCTAAATCCTTAGCCTTAATTCTTTATCATAAAAAATTCAGCGAATCAACCGTACGATTTTGAAAAACCCTTGCCACACAATAGGTTTCTCTAGAAAGTTATTCTCTGTGGGAAAATTCGTTAATCACGCCGAATTAGCTGCTATGGCTTATGGTAATCAAACCACTGAGGCTTTTCTTAGAGCCACCGCAGTGGTTAGGCAATTAGGTTACATGGTTTACTTGGTCGGTAATTCACTTAATCGGGTTCATTCAAGTGGCGTAAACTAATTATCGGTAAATTAGCTACTCAATTTTGGTTCTTGGCCCTTAATACCTTCACCATCTCGTAGCTTAATAAAGACTACAAATTACCCATGTTCAATCGAAGTTCTTGTTAGAAGAAAGGGATTTATCCAGTTTAATCATTCCCGGGCTAAAATGAACTAAATTATTTATTATACCTTTTTATTCCTAATCAAATTAAATTATTCCTACTTAAACACTAAATTGAAGAACAGGATAGTAGAACATTAATATTCTGCTCTTTGATTCGATCCGACTGGGACATACCAGCACGACCTCTAATGATACCTTGACCATTGTTTGGAGTTATATAGTTCTGTGTGTTTATGAGCAGACAGCGGCCCTGGACGCGGCTGGCGAATCGACACCAGATGACAAAGGAAGCCAGGGACCCTGTTGTTGGGACAACACAATTTCCAAGCCG
>JAKUCD010000183.1:0-14627 GCA_030563525.1 Nadsonia commutata
GTTAATATGAATCGGTAAAGGCCGATAGGGGTTTGTTGAGGAATAGAGTTAAGAGATTTAATAATATATTACCGTAGCATAAGAGCTAGACTTGTAGGGAGATATATATAGTTATAATAAACAAGGGTAATTCACTAGGGAGTGAATTAGGATAGGATCTAACTAACGAGATTTGTATATAAATCTTTTCCAATTGGGATTGATAATCTAAGCCACCGAGACTTATGTCAGTGATTAGATAATGAAAGAATCTATAGATCCTTACATACAACTTCATCTATGTAAAATAAAACATGTCCTATACCGTAGGAAATGCCTAAATATTAAAAGAGGGCGTCTGGTGTAGTTGGTTATCACATGCGCTTAGCATGCGCGAGGTCCCCGGTTCGATTCCGGTGTCGTCCATTTTTTGTATTTTTATACCCTCTCGCCAGAAATAGAGAATAATAATGTTGTATTCAATTTTTTATTACATCGTCTTTATTGACATTAGATATTTTTTATTTAACTCTGGTGGTTACTGAACCATAACCATTAGTTTCATCTTTACAGAATGAAACTCAACGGCAGAACAGCATCGATTCACTTTCTATAAGCGCACAATATTCACCGTTTAACACTTTAATTAATACCAATCGTTCATCTCTAAACATCATAATGGACGCTAATTCCCTCACACTACGTATTTACGTCACTTTTTAGCCAGCGGAGCCAATGAGTGAGGCGATTGACGACGTCCCCCGTGGGGGGTGCGGGGGACGCCGGGGTATTAGTAATGGCGATGTAAGCGGCGCCATGTATTCCGAGATCCCCGAGGCGCGGCCCAGTAGAGTTTACCCGATAATCAGCATATTAAATACTGCGTTACATCCGTTTAAGTATATATATGTTTAAATCCCCACGAATGCTTTTAAGAAATCGCCTGTCTCTAAAATCCCGCGCTCTCAAGACTCCCCAACCAACTTCGTTGTTATATTCTTTAACTCGTAGTTATTCCCCTTATCATAATTTAAATAGCAGTACTCGCTCGTTCAGTACCCGTACCCGCGCCATGTCAGGCAACACTAATAGATTCGGACTTGAAAACCAAGTTCAGAGAAATCCTCACGGCGATTTCAAGGCTGTTGAAGGCACACGCCCTGATTTTGAAGATGACGTTCAATGGCATTACACCAAAACCCTTAAGACGGATTGGACACCCGGTTCTGGCGCTAACGATGATTCATGGAAGGAAACACCCAAGATTGAAATTGATCCCTTTGCCACTGATCGTAACCCCGTTGATAACTACAAGCTACTTATTTCGGGCATTATCCCCCGATTCATTGGGTTTGTTTCCACAGTTTCTAAGGACGGTACACGTAATTTATCGCCCTTCAGTTACACCACTGTAGTCAATCACGATCCTCCTATTTTTTGTATTGGTTTCTCCGGTGGTCGTGGTACCGCCAAGGATACTTGCAAGAACTTACTAGAAACGGGCGAATTAACTATTAACGTTATCTCTGAATGGTTTGTTGAGGCTGCTAACTTCACATGCACTAATGCTCCTCCTAATGTTGATGAATGGAAACTATCCGGATTAACACCCCTCCCCTCTACCAAGGTTAAGCCCCCCCATGTCGCTGAATCTGCCTTTTCCATTGAAGCCAAGTTACTTCACACTCACGAATGGGTATCCAAGACTGATCCCGAACGTACTACTGGTACCCTTTGCATTGTTGAAGGTGTTAACTTCCACGTCAGAGAAGGCGTTGTCAATGAACAATTAAATATTATTGACCCCGGTAAGCTTAAGGCTGTTTCTCGTTTAGGTGGTATTACTTACTCTAGAACCACTCAAGGTTACGAAATGCCCCGCCCTGATTTCGATAAGGAAGTCACTCAAAAGGAAGAAGTTAGCGAACTCATCAAATAGAAAGTATATATAAATAAATAATAAAGAACACAAATGAAAATTAAACTTATCTTTAAGATTTTATAAATAGCTTTTATTTTATTATATTTCATAATCTACAATTATTTATTGTTCGTTAACAAAAAGAGCAGAGTAACCTTGACCAGTAGAAGTACACATGGAGATAATACCTAATTCACCATTTTGGGCTCTAAGACCGTTCAATAAGGTAGCGATAACTCTACCACCGGTAGCGCCAAGAGGGTGACCAAGGGCAATAGCACCACCAAAGGGATTAACCTTCTCGATATGACAACCGATCTTTTCAATACAGTAAAGCGATTGAGAGGCAAAGGCTTCATTTAATTCAAAGATATCAATATCGGAAGTTTGAAGACCAGTTCTTCGCAAGAGTTCGGGAACGGCGTAAGCGGGACCAACACCCATGATATTAGAGGGAACACCAGCCACATAAGAGGTAACGAAACGAGCAATGGGCTTAATTCCTAATTCTTCGGCTTTAGCACGTGTGGTAAGAAGAACCGCTGAGGCGCCATCGGAAATTTGCGATGAGTTACCAGCGGTAGTAACACCAGTAGCGGAGAATACAGGCTTCAGGGTACCCATCTTTTCAAGAGTAACTGAGGCTCTAATACCATCATCGATGGAAACAGTGGCAGAACCATTTTCAACTTGAATCTTAACACCATCAACTTCAACTTCTTGCATTAAACGAGCCTCAACAGGAGCAATTTCATGAGCGAAATGACCCGATTTGGTGGCAGCAGCAGCCTTTTGATGGGAAGCGTAAGCGAATTTATCTTGATCAGCACGAGAAATATTGAATTGAGATGCAACATTTTCGCTAGTAATACCCATTGACATTAAGACGTCCTTGCATTCCTGTACCGTTGAGTCCTTGAGTAAAGGAGAGATTCTAGTGGGTACACCACGGTGGGGGAAGTAATCAAAGGTCATTGATTCGACACCGGCAGCTAAACCAACACCAATTTCGCCAGCACGGATGGTGTTGGAAATGTAAGAAACGGCTTGAGCCGAGGATGAACACTGACGATTAATAGTATTAACAGTGGTAGTATGGGGGAAACCAACATGCTTAACAGCCATGGCTGACGCCTTTTGACCACCCAAAGTTTGTAAAACGGCACCAACAAGAATATCGTCAACAGCGGCAGGATCAATACCGGTCTTGTTTAACGTGGCCTTGAGTACCGATGAAAGTAGCTCTTCAGGGTACATGTGGGCTAAACCACCCTTAACAGATCTGGTAACGGGCGTACGCAGAGCCGACAGGATAACGATATCCGAGGGAGATTTAGTAGAAATAGCCTTGAGACCTTGTTTGATGACAGACATTTTAGGGCTTGTGGAGGAGTGCGAAAAAATGTGATATGTAGAATAAAGTAGAGAAGAGGGAGAGGTTTCCGTGATTATCTCTTCATATATAATTACCACGGATCGCTGGAGCTGGTCCCTGCGCTATCGGAACATCTCCCGCCGGCGCCTCTTTGGGGCGTCTTTTCACTAGCGTGTGGGCCTCTCACATCGCGGTCCCCATAAAGGGTGCGCCGGGAATTCTGGGGGCTCGCAATGAGAACATGGCGGGGTTTGCTTTGACAACGCAAATCCCGAAATGTACACCTGGGGGATAACGATGGACATTATCAGTCCCCATTGGGTAATCACCGTTCTTTTGTGGGGTTCCCGTACATACAAGAGACAACAGTATGGGGACAGAAGACGGGAGACAGACAGAGCCCCGATTGCAACCCTACTCCACCTCCACAGAATTAATACAAACGCTCTTCCATATCGCTGATACTGATTCTGCGCTGAACCCACCGATGCCCACTAACCGATACATTGGTTACATGCTCATCCGATACCCATGGGGTGCGATGAGTACCGCCGACGTCAATCTCAACGTGAACAATATAAAATGCAATTGCAAACCCCGTACATACCCGACGGAACGCCGCACATGACGCAACCTGTGAAAGCCGTGTCGGATACACCCGATCAGGATAGCAGCGTTAACAGGCGCATAGCCTGAACAGCCGGCTACCGAGGACGACGGATGCCCGCACCAAGGAGTACCAGCAGTATTTGAGCCGACAAGGTCAGATTAGAGGGGGTTGATAAATACATTGCCGTATCCGGTATTTGTTATCCCTCCCACCATTCCCTTCCTAGAATTTTTTATATTCTATCAGTCTTTTTATTTATTTATTCTCTGAGATGGTGTTTACTCGCGTATCGAACTTGTTGGTTAAGCGCGCTAGCGTGAGTACCGTTTCTTCATGGGCCGTTACTACCCGTATCATGTCCACCGTCGTCAGCAGATCCAAGGTAGTGTCCGTTGAGGAAGCCATTAGTGATATCCCCTCAGACATAACTGTTCTCTGTGGTGGATTCGGTCTCTCTGGTGTCCCTGATACTATTATCAACGCCGTGCGTGATAAGGAATCAATTCAAAATATTACCGTAGTTTCCAATAACGCTGGTATTGACGGTAAGGGTCTCAGCCAACTTTTGGTTACTGGCCAAATCACCAAGATGATCTCTTCCTACATTGGTAGTAACAAGACCTTTGAAAAGATGTACCTCACCGGTAAGATTGACCTAGAATTGACTCCCCAGGGTAATATCGCTGAACGTGCTAGAGCCGGTGGTTCTGGTGTACCGGCCTTTTACTCAGCCGCTGGCGTTGGTACTTGGATCGAAGAAGGTAAATTACCCGTTCGGTACTCGGAAGATGGTAAGACCGTTGTCAAATTCTCTACACCCCGTGAATCTCGTGAATTTAACGGTAGAAAATTCTTATTAGAAGAGGCCATTGTTGGTGATTACGCCTTTATTAAGGCTTACAAGGTTGATACCCTCGGTAACTGTTGGTTCCGTGGTTCTGCCCGTAATTTTAACAGTGTCTTTGGCCGTGCTGGTCTTAAGACTATTGTTGAAGCTGAACATATTGTTCAACCCGGCGAGATCCCCGTCGAAGACGCTCATTTGCCTGGTATCTACGTTGATAAAATTATTCAATCTACTACCCCTAAGGAAATTGAGTTATTAACACTTGCCCCTGAACCCACTGAATCTATTGTTGCCGCCGATGTTACTGCCAAGAGTGCCGGTGCTAAGATGAGAGAACTTATTGTTAGACGTGCGGCCAGAGAATTTAAGGATGGTGGTTTCACCAATCTTGGTATTGGTATGCCCACTTTGGCTCCTAACTTCTTGCCTGAATCTATTCACGTTTCTTTACAATCCGAAAATGGTATTCTTGGTATGGGTCCTTACCCTGTTAAGGGCCAAGAAGATGCTGATTTTATTAACGCTGGTAAGGAAACCGTTACTGTTAATCCTGGTGGTACCGTTTTCGGCTCCGAAGAATCCTTCTCCATGATTAGATCGGGTAGAATCGATCTTACCATCTTAGGCGCTCTCCAAGTTTCTGCCAATGGTAATTTAGCCAACTGGGGTTTACCTGGTCATATTAAGGGTATGGGTGGTGCCATGGATCTTGTTGCTAACCCTCAAAAGACTCGTGTTGTTGTCCTTATGGAACACGTAGATAAGAAAGGTCGTCCTAAGATTTTAGATGAATGTGTGTTCCCCCTTACTGGTGTCAAATGTGTTTCTAGAATTATCACTGATTTAGCCGTCTTTGACGTTGATACCACCAAGGGTTTGACTTTGATTGAAATTGCCGATGGCACTTCCGTCGAAGAACTTAAGAAGGTTACCGGTGCTCCGTTCGAAATTGCCGCCGACTTGAAGCCCATTCAATACCTTTAGATTTTTGTTTATATATAACTCCCCTCCCCCCACACATCCTACTGAATTAGATTCTTAGATAGAATTCGTACTAAAAACTTTAAGATTATCATTTGATAAATCTACAATAATGAATAAACGTTTTGTAATTTTAAAATTCCTCTTCTAGTATAGATTCCTTTTCCTTTTCCTTTCCATGTTCATTATTATCATATTATGCATTTATATATTTATAAAATCTAGAGTATTAACAAAGTTAACGATATTTTGAGCCACTTGATCAGCGGCTTCAATACAGTGCCAGTGACCAACTCCGGATAAGGTAACACATTCTGAATTCTTAAGTCCCCGATCAATGAATTCTACACAATTCTTGTAAGGAGCGGTCTTATCATCTTTACCGAGAATAATTAATGCTCTCTTATCAATGGATTGATAATCAGGTACTTGAGCCTTGGAGATAACATTACACATGGCAATGTAAGCTGCGGGAGTGTGGGAAGAGATTAATTGCCTAATAAAAGCGTGATGAGTAGGTGTACTATTTGACCCAGTGGCAGCACGGGGCACAGAATTAATAAGATTGATCAAATTACCGGACTCATTGATGGTTTCAATTCTCTTGGTGAAGATTTTGGCGAGTACTTCGGTAGGATGAACAGGTCCAATGAGTACCAAGGCAGTTACCCGGTCCGGATGGCTGGCAGCCATAGTATTAGCTACAATACCACCCATTGAGTGACCGACAATAATAGCATCTAAGACATGGAAATTATCTAAGATAGAAACAATGTCTTCAATGATATTATTTACAGCCACATCAGGATTAGTACCATCGGTGTTGAATAAAATACAGTTACCTAATGGTAAAAGCTGGGGCAATAAAGCGTAGTAGAAGTTTTGCGATGATCCAAGACCGTGTACAAAGATAAAAGTCTTAGCCTTAGGGTTAATTGAGACCCCTAATTCAGCAGTATTGGAAATGCCATTAGCGTAAACGTTTAATTGTGACTTCATTGTGTTACTGTTGTAAACTGATCTTGGTTTGATCAATGTGGCTAGCTTCCGATTATTATGCGGGCTTGTAGAAAAGAACAGCGTCTAGCAGATCACCCACTATTTATACACAGCCGCCTCTAACCGCACCAGAGCAGCTATCCGATACATCCCTGCTTACTAAGGAACGGATTGGTAAGATAAGTATATACTTGAAAAGTTATTGCAGATAAAAGCCGTAATAAATTCTTTATATATACACAAAACTGAAAATAATTTGAATAAAAATAAAACCAAAAAACGAATATATACTAGAGTGGAGAAAGAACCCAATGGAAAAATGTTTTGAAATAACTAATCAATATAGATGATAATAATAAATAAATGATGATGCTTTTTTAAAGGCCAGCCCTGGCTTGTAATTCAGCTTCCTTTTCAGCTAAAACCTTGTTTCTCTTTTCGATTTCCTTAGCGGCGGCTTCTAAAGTGGGAAGAGCAATATTGTAGTGCAATTCACTGGGGATACCCTTAGCCTTAACAACATCAGTGGCTTCAATGAAATCTACAAGCAACTCATCCTTGACGGCGAAGACGGCATCATTAGTGACGTAGGGATCATCACGACCGTAGATTTGAGTGATAAGAGATCTGTAACCGGGGGCAGTAACTCTCCAGTGAATGTGGGAGGGTCTGTTGGGGTGACGATCCATAAGCTGAAGTAAGACACCTGCAGGACCATCGTAAGGAATAGGGTACGAAGTGGGTTGAAGAGCAACAAATTCATAAGAACCGTCGTCTTCAGTGTAAAAGGTACCCCTTAAGTTGTATTCGGGTTGGTCGTCATCCTGAGAATCATAAAGACCATTGGGGGCACAATGCCAAACTTCGATCTTGGCACCCTTGATGGGGTTACCATCAGTACCGGTAACCTTACCATGGACCCAAGCCTTGGTACCACCAACTTCCTTCAGGATAATGGATTCACCGTTCTTGAAGACAGGTGAGTTTTCTCTGTAGAAAGGACCGAGAATGGCTGAACTAGTTTGTCCAGATTCTTCAAGGGCATAGGTGATAGAATCGACCAGCGATTCAAGACCGAAAACATCAGACACAAGGATACCTTCATTTCTCTTGTAGTTGGAAATTTGACCAATACCATTGACGAGTTCAACACCAGCCATCCATTCATCAACGGTAATGTTGTTTTCACGAGCAAAATCATGAATATGCTGAATAAGGGAACCTAAGATTCTTCTCATACGAGGAGTGGTCTTGGGGCCCATGGCGCCAATGACGGAATCAGTGAAATCTTGACCGAAAGACATTATATAATAGAGGAATAAATAGTAATTAATAAACTATGTAGATTTAAATGAGAGGAATAGAGCAAAATTAAACTTGCAATCTTTTTCTTTATATAGCTTTCGCTCCATAGCTACCAAACCTTGTCAAGCCCCGCGTTTTCCTCGAATATGGGACTATATTAATAATATTGAGTAAGCTAGAAACCCACTTATGCCACAGTGGCCTGCGCAGCGGCTTTTTTAATCATGTGTTAAGCTATTGATGAGCTACCGGGGTCTGCTTTTCGGTTTTCGGGATCTGCTGCACTAGGTGTCAATCACAAGGCAGGATGACTTAAAAGATAAGTGACCTATTTCTCCGGCAAGGTGTCAACTCTCCACGTGATGTTTCCTGATCATCGGGGACAGGCATCCGCCACTGGACCCTCGAAACGCGGGCACACGCACTCGGAGAGCGCAGACCTGATCGGATGTGTGGCCAGGTCGCGATTGCATGCGACCACCGGAAGATGATAACAGAAATTTCTCGAGATAGCAAATACGGATTTAAATAAAGCGGCTAGGAAAACTCTTTCCGCTCCCTCACTTTTTTACACTCTATTCACATCCGTATACACATACATCTATATATATATTTTACACTTGGATATACGTTGAATACTCATTCACTCTCATTATGACCAACCAGTACAATGCTGCTGAAGCTTCAGCTCAGCTGTTCAAGAAGTTGATCACTGACGCCTCCTTACCCATCCCCGATGAAGCCCGTTCCTTAGCCGATAAAGTCAATTTAACGTTCCCTGAAAATTTGAACAACGACCCCCTTCAAGGTGTGTTTTTGCCCTGTCCCTTCAAAGAGATGGAAACTATCACAGCGCTTAAGGCTGTTGAAGCCACAGTTGCCAACTCTATCGGCAAATTGAGATACGGATATGAACAAAGGGTTGAAATTGATATCGAACACGCTACACTTTTCTTACTCACGGCTTACTTGGCCCTCCTTGACGGCTGGGGTAAACAAGATAAGGAAGTTAAGCAAAAGTTACAGGATACAGATCTCTTAGCCGCCCAATCTAACCTATACCGTAGAATGTCAGCTAACTTATACAAGACCAAGGATGATAAGTACTTTCACATTCACGGTTCTCTTGAGGCTACCGCTACCCTTAACATGATTGGTCTCCCCGGCCATGATGAAAATATGACTGATTACCACCAAATCGTCAAAACTATCGGTGGTGCCGTCAACAAGTACACCGCTGACGAATTAGAACAAATGAATAAGGAAAAGAAGCAAGCCGGTGTTACTTGTTACACACACGAGGACTTTCTACAAACTCCTCACGGTAAGGACATTTCTTCTACTCCTTGGTGGGACGTTGAAACGCTCGAAAGCGAAACTCCTGCCGTTCCCTTTCCCGATGTTAAGATCGGTGCTAAAGGTAAGCCCCAAATTTTAGCTGGTTTCAAGGTTATTGAATTATGCCGTATTATCGCTGGCCCTACTATTACTCGTGTCTTGGCCGAATACGGTGCTACCGTTATCAAGGTCACTGGTCCTAACCTTTCCGATGTTCCCTTCTTTCAAGTTGATTGTAACGTAGGTAAGCACACCACCACATTGGATCTTAAGAATGATGCCGACCGTGCTCACTTTGAAGAACACCTTCTTAAGGACGCCGATATCGTTGTTGATGGTTACCGTACTGGTGTCTTTGACAAGTTAGGTTACGGCCCTCAAAGTCTTAAGGAATTAGGTAAGAAGCGTGGCAAGGGTTACATTTACGTTTCCGAAAACTGTTTCGGTTTCAAGGGTGAATGGTCTTACCGTCCCGGTTGGCAACAAATTGCCGATTGTGTTACCGGTATTGCTTACGCTCAAGGTAAATTCATGGGTCTTAATGAACCCGTTGTACCCCCCTTCCCTATGAGTGATTACGGTACTGGTTGTATGGGTGCCATTGCCTGTTTAACTGCTGTTTACAATCGTGCCACCAAGGGTGGTTCTTACTGGGGTAAGACTTCATTAGTCCAATACGATTTATTTTTATTAGACCAAGGTTATTATCCAGATTGGTTAATAAATGAAATGAAGCGTCTTCATTCCAAGGAATTCTTTGAATTAAAGCATTACGATTCCGTTGATCGTATCTCTGCCGCTGCCCTTAAATCAATCTACAACCTTAGACCTGATATCTTAGGAGAAAATGCTCGTGGTGGTGCTGAGAAGTACATGGAAACCTTTGAAGAATCCGGATTTGGCGGCGTTATCAAGGTTCTTAAGCCAGTCGTTAAGATGGACAAGACCTGGAACGGGTTCAATTATTCCAGTAGACCTAACGCTTTCGATAAGCCTGAATGGTTCTAAACTATTACACTAGAGTAGGATAAAATATGTATAAAATAATTAAATAAAAGAATTAAAATAAATCTAAATTCAATCGAACACAGTAAAAAGTGAGACCAAATTTCCGTGATATCTCGGAATCAGCAGTCATCAACACCCAGAAGCACGATGACCGCATCGACTAAAATGCAGGTTTGCCGCTATATAATCCGGCAGGGCATCGGATATGATCGTCCCAGATAGCCGCGCGGCGAGTAGCGACATGAGGCCACATTGTTAACAGGCCCCACCTGAGAGTGACAGCTATCCGACAGGAGATCCCACTCATGTAAAGTATCCAATGTCACAATTCATCTCTACACTAACCCGACCATAAATAAACACATTATCATAATCATGTCTACAGCTAAATACCCCGAATCATACACTAACAACGAAGTCAAGGCCTTCATCACTGAATTCTTCCGTATTAGTGACACGGCACCTCCTGCTAATTCTACCGATCCCTACTTGGCCCACTTTCAACAAAATGGGTTTTTAAAGATGGTCGCCAAGGAAGCCATTGGTCGCGATGCCATTGCCGAAGTCCGTAAGGGTATGTGGGCCAAGGTCACTCAACGTCACCACATTGTCAATCAAGTCTTTGCCTTCACCGCCCCTGACAGCCAAAAGCAAGAAGTATTCATGTACGGCTACGTGGACTACACCTTGACCAACGGCAAAGACTTAACAACTGAATGGTCGTCCCGTATGGTCTTAGAACCTACTGGTCAAGACAATAAATTGGAATTGTCCTTCTACCAAGTTTACTTGGACCCCACGCCCATGGTTGCCGCCTTAAGTAATTAAGACAAGCTGAATCGAGTTTAAGAAAAGATATATACATATATACAGTACAAATTTAATACATAAGTCAAGAACAAAATAAAACGAAGGCAAAACCCGAAAATATTAACAATCCAATAAATTACAATCATTAAAAATTGCTTCCAATAAGAAGACCATGCGATTCAAGAGGATCAATACTATCGTTATTATCGAAATAAGTCTGAAACTCCTGTAAATACTCTTGATTACTGCTGGTGGTGATGTCACTGGCGTTATCAGCATTTTCCAATGATGAAAACAACCATTGATCAAGTTCATAGAGTAAAATATCATTAAGTGGTTGTGCGGTACCCGCGGCGGCCACGGTACCACGGTTAGCCATCGCTTCCTTAGCTCCTAATTTACTAAAATCGGGAATACTATCGACTCGTAAAAATGAATCAGGTAACGTACTATTGTAACGCACACTCCATTCATTAACATTATTAACATTATTATTAGACATGTTATTTTCTGTCTCCACTAAAGGAGTTGCGGCAGTGAGCGGCAAACTTCTACCATTAGATTGTTTCAGCATATCAATCATTTCACTGTAATCAGCATTAGGTGTCATAGTAACCCGAGGTGCCATAACCCCGGGAGTATTAGCATACACCGTCGCTAATGTATCCATAGTATCGTCAAATTTGATTGACGCATACATTTTCTGAATAATGTGCTTATACCGTTCTGCACCGGGGTTAATTTCTCCGTAGGCGGTGAGCACAAACAAACCAGCGTCAATTGAACTGCATATTCTAATATCTCGGATAGGTGAGCTTCGGAATGCCTCTAAGCATAGAATTAGTAAATTCTTAAAGATAAAATAGATTAACATATGGGGCCGTTTGAGTTTGAGCGCGGTTGAAAAGAAGTCACTCACCAATTTGATTGATAACGTTGAACTTTGTACACAAGCCAAATAAAAACTACTAAAGGGTCCCTGAGACGGATGATTACTATCCTTATTTTTCTTAGCCTGCGCTACCGAGAATACGAAAAAGGGACGGGTAAGCAAGACGACAGCATTGAGATGAATTAAATTCATCATAAGAATCGAATATTTTAAGTTGGGCGAACTATATGCCACATAACCGGCCATTCGACTATTGGAAAAACCATTACTACCAGCATCTGTCATATTACCGATAAGAGTTTTCAATTGAAAAATTTCGGGTAGATTTATGGACCAATTTTTCAATCTACCAGCTAACTCACGAGCCACCGAACTGCTTAATTTACTACACGAATAGATGTCATACGCGATATCACGTAGGATACCACACACTTCTACGGTTAAATTAGCGATTTGATCATCCAATGATTCCACGACCTCATCCCGATCATCCCAATCGGCACCGTGAATACCGAAAGGCCTACCAAGTGCAATGGATCGTGTTCTATCATAGATATATAACGACCGCCATAGACGTCTCCGATGAGTGCATATCTCCTGATGGAAGGTTTCATTAGATCCACGACGCGATAGACCCAGAGCTTGAGCAAATCTAATCGCACAGCCGATTTGAATCCATGAAGCATTCCGTTTACAATTTATTTCATAAAAGATGGCAATAAGAAAATGTGCTTGCACTAACCATATATCTCCGTCTTCGAATTCGTCGGATAGTTGGCCTAACGCCGTTTGGAAAAATATAGAAGCCTCGTAGGGACGGGGCGAAATACACTTGTAAAATATCGACCCCAACGCAAAAACGAGATTCAGAAGACATATTTCATTTTTCGATGCCAATAAGGGATCATTGTAAACACGGTATAAACAAGTTCTTAATTCACCAATAGCGAAAATATAAGTGATAATGTTAACATTATTATTGAAACAATCAACTAATTTTTCGGCTAACTCTAGCGAAGGTAGTTGGGTAGGAATAATCGAAGCCTTATAAGTGAAACCTTCCACGATATTGAATTGAGCTGGATCCTGAGTGAACACGGATTCACCGTTGTGTGTGCGGAATAGTTTACGACTTTGCGCCAACAAAGATAGGGCACTTGTTTCACCAACATATCTCAAGCGTCCCAATGGATCACATAGCAATCGATCAGTCTTGATTTGATTAAACTTTTGTAATTCGTAGTCGTTTGGTGTGGCAAGTCCCGATTTTGTCATGGATGGCTGAGTCTTCAGGATTGATGCTAGCCCTGTATCGGTAGCCAAGGACTCTTTTAAGCTGGTATTAAGGGTATCATTATTAGTGCTGTTATTATTAGTAAAATTTTTATTATTTTCCGTTGATAATTTGATTCTATCAATGGGGGGGGAGGGCGTCATTGAAGAGTTTATTATAGGTAAACTATCGACCAGTGGACTGATCGAAACACGAGAATCTATGAGAGAAACGTGGTTGTTTAACGGATGAGTCTGTTGAAGATGATGATTTAGGTTATCAAGGAGATGATGCGGACGAGGATAAGATTCAATATTATTGAGTTTCGATGCTTCGAGAGGTGGCTGGGAGTCAGGTAATTTGAGTGATCCATTCTTGGAGATGGATACTGGTGATTTTGACCTTGACCTTGACCTTGACCTTGATCGTGATCGTGATCGTGATCGTGATCTTGACCTTGACCGTCCTGGATCAGACCTCTGATCAGTGTCGATAGAATTGAAGAGTTGCGAATAATTCGTTAGAGTAGACTTACTGTGAAAATTGAGATACTCGCATTTAATGTTCATTTTAGTACACACACGGCAGGGCGTTTGACCATCGCATTTCTGTTTCCTTCTTTTACAGTTTAAGCAAGCGTTAGCCGTACGTTTACGCTTTGAGGGTTCAACCAGGCGTCGCAAACGGCGACGTTCTTTGGGATCCACAGCGTTCATGGACATGATTAAATAAACATCTGATTTATGCGAGTTGAGAATGTGTTATATTTAAAAGGATTAGCTTTTCAAGCGAATACGCGTGAAGAAGTCCCAGGGAAATCTATTGCAAGAAAACAGGGCAATTTGATCGTTAACAGGAATTTGGCGGGGGGATAGAAAATATGGACCGGAATAGAAAGGAGGCGGCAGTAGTGGGGCGCTCTTGAACAACCGGGCGCCTCACGCATATCCTTTACGGTTAATATGCACCTACACTATACACTATACGAATTCGGCTTTTTTAGATTCTTTTCACTTGGGGGTAAGAAGACTCTAGTGTAGAGACGACAATTATATATGAGAGCGTTCTGAATGTGGATTTTTTGTGCCATATTACTGGGTTTAAGGTGGATGGAGGGCACGTTGGTTACGTTTTCTGTCATTGGTATTAACAGGCTAAACGATCTGCCAGAGGTATAAAGGAACAAAGCAGTCGACAAACCGGTATAGTGGGCCAATATTTATCGATGGAGCCATTGGGAGGGAGGGAGGGAGGGAGGGGGGGAGGGGGGGGGGGGGGGGGGGCAAACA
>JAKUCD010000184.1:0-13343 GCA_030563525.1 Nadsonia commutata
TAAGGCATTGTGCTAATAACGCAAGGATCAGCGGTTCGAATCCGCTAGGGATCATCTTAAGCCTAGCTAGCTCAATCGGTAGAGCGTGTGACTCTTATAATCTATGGAATTAGAATTAAAGGCATCACAAGGTTGGGGGTTCGACCCCCCCGTTGGGCTTATAACTTACAAGCCCGTGTAGCCCAATGGTTAAGGCGTTAGACTTCTAATCTGAAAATTGTGGGTTCGACTCCCACCATGGGTGTGAGTTTCTTTTTTTGCTCTGAGCGTAGCGAGGGTGAGTATAACTACTGTTTTTTTGTGAAAATTCACAGAGACCTCGGCCAATCCGAAATAGAGATCATTACAATTGTTATCTTTCCAGATTAACTATTTTTCTTTGTACATGCTGATAAAATTGGGTCTTTTTGTCTATCTTTATTTTTTGATCCTTTCCATATTATAAACGGCATAATTCGGCATGCCTACATAATGCTTAGTCACCGTACCTTTTCCTTGACTCAGCAATTCCATCTCCCTATGCATATTTCCGTCCAGGCGTATCCCTCAGCACACTCGTCCAACCAGAATTTACGCGGAATTCAACTTCAGCGTTTCCGGCCCGTCGATTCAATACCTCCGAAAACAACCCTATCGCCATGTCTACTACCGCCTGGAAAGCCGCTGGTTTCACGTATGTACTATTGTCGTTATTCGATTGCTATGCAAGGATGAACGAGGATTGATATATTTGTCTTTCATTTTGGTTGAGGAGAGGGAGAGATAATTACGTTTGTCGCGGAACTAGGCTTGAATGGCGATTGAGATAATCTTGATATTCATTCTAATTAGTTTAGTTGGATTGGCTTGTAGTTATACTCTTTATCTTTATCTTTTCAAAATACGCCGAGGCAATTACTGAGGGGGTCTTTTTGAGGAACATTTCGAACGATCTTAAGAAGGTGATCTTGAGCTTCGAGTCTGGAGAACTCCTCCTCCTCCTCTTCACTTCTTCCCTTCATCCCTCTTCTTCATTCCACTTAGCTATGCTCATCGCTCGGGGCGTATCATTCTCATACTAACCTTCACAGCTACAACCAATACGCCGCTATTGCTGCCCGTACCCTCCGTAAAGCCCTTAAGCCCGAACCCCGTGCTAAGGCCGCCATTCGTGATGTCATCGAAACCAAGTCCGCCAAGTGGGTCGATGGTAAGCAACTTGACTCCAAGACTCTTTCCCTTTAAGTGGCTTGAATAATATAGCTATGTACGGGTAATATATTTATTCTGTATTAAACCGATCGAGCTAGATCATTGAACTAGCAAGAATATATTTCATTTAAACTAAAACCAGTAGAATCATTAGTCAGTTACTAGTACTTTCCCCAGTACTTTCCCCAATAACTTCCCCAGTAAATATCCAGCCCTTACCAGTATTATAATAACCCCTAGCCACCCTTTCATCATTCCTACAGTAAAATGACTAAATATAATCTATACTGAACTAGTTAAATATCATAAATGCCAAATTCGGTAGTCATCATTTATAATCTTGTCTCGTTGACATTTTCTCTTTCATTTTCTTTTTGTTAATTCCAAAAATTGCCAAATCTGCATTCCTCCCATCTTATCGGATCGATCTTCGCATCACCCCATCGCTTCGTAAACCTTCAACTAAAAGCAAAATGTCGGTAATATGGTCGGCGTGTCGATTATCGGCTAAGCGCTGGTCGTTATCTACATCTTATTCATCTTTATTAGTATCGTCACGATCAATTTCTAATTCTATGACTCCCATAAATCGTGGTTCGTTGCATATGCGAGAAATTATGAAATCACCGTTTTTACTCGGATCGCTAAGCTCCATTAGATATTATTCGAGTAAAATCGAGGATAACAAGTCTGAACCTAAACCGACTACGTTTACGGCCACAGCTACGACGACCCCATTAATCTCTGAGATCGACAAGGTCCCAATTGGTGCCACCGTCCTCGACTTAAAGGCTCGTCTTTCACCTCGTGAAGGTTCAGGGAAATCAGGATGGTCAGAAATATCTCGATTATTTAGTTTAGCGTCACGTGAAAAGAAATCATTTGCCTTCTTTGTATCAATGTTACTTATCACTACTGGTGTTACAATGACAATCCCTGGTGTTGTTGGTCACGTATTCGATGCGGCGACCTCAGATGATGAAGTTAAAACGATTTATGGCATGGAAATTTCAACTTTCTTTTGGGCCCTTGGTGGTCTTTTCCTTGTTGGTTCAGTAGCCAATTTTGCAAGATCAATGACTTTAAAATTGATCGGTGAACGTCTTGTCGCTAGATTGAGAAGTTATATGTTTAAACGTACAATTACTCAAGATGCAGAATTCTTTGATGCTAATAGAGTTGGTGATTTGATTTCTCGTCTTTCTAATGATTCTAATATTGTCTCTAGAGCTCTTACCGTTAACGTCGCGGATGGTCTACGTAATCTTCTTCAGGGTGTAGCTGGGCTTACTATGATGTGTTATGTTAACTTGAAATTAACTGCAGTAATGTTTACCGTATTACCTCCGCTAGCGTTCGGTGCCGTACATTATGGTAAAAAGATTAGACAAATTTCTCGTGATTTACAATCTTCCGTGGGTGCTTTGACTAAAGTCTCTGAAGAACGTCTCAGTAACGTACGTACCGCTCAATCATTTGCCGGCGAACAACAAGAAGTTCATCTATACAATGAAAAGGTACGTGACGTATTCGAATTAGGTAAAAAGGAAGCTATTGCTTCATCTACCTTTTTCTCGGGTACTGGTCTTATTGGTAATTTTACAATCTTGGCATTATTGGCCGTTGGTTCGTCAATGTTAACCCAGGGGTCCATATCAATGGGTGAAATGACTTCTTATATGATGTACGCTGCTTATACTGCCGGTGCAGTATTTGGTCTTTCTAATTTTTATTCTGAGATAATGAAGGGTGCCGGTGCAGCATCACGTCTTTTCGAATTAGCTGATCGCGAACCAAGTATCAAGACTACAATTGGTAATAAATTAACTCCAGCTAATGCTCGTGGTATTATTTCGTTCAATAATGTTAATTTCTCTTACCCTACTCGTCCTGGTGTTGCCATTTTCAACAATTTATCGTTTGACATTAAGCCCGGTAGATCAGTATGTATCGTGGGACCAAGTGGTAGTGGTAAATCGACACTTACATCATTATTATTAAGATTTTATGACCCTATTCAGGGTCAAGTTCTCATTGATGGAAAGGATATTAAATCATTCAATCTTAAATCGTTAAGAAGACAAATTGGTGTCGTACAACAAGAGCCTGTCTTATTTGGTGGCTCAATCGCTGAAAATATCGCATATGGT
Source organism: Nadsonia commutata (assembly GCA_030563525.1). Taxonomy (NCBI): domain Eukaryota; kingdom Fungi; phylum Ascomycota; class Dipodascomycetes; order Dipodascales; genus Nadsonia; species Nadsonia commutata. The sequence goes on from JAKUCD010000184.1 coordinate 3,342, forward strand.
ATTCCCGGTGGTAATTTAACTCGTGAAGAAATTGTTGATGCAGCACGTAAGGCCAATTGTGGATTTATCGATGGGTTCCCTAAAGGTCTTGACACTAAAGTTGGATCCCGTGGTGCACAATTGAGTGGTGGACAAAAGCAAAGAATTGCAATTGCAAGAGCCCTTATTAAGAAGCCTAGTATTTTAATCCTCGATGAAGCAACCTCAGCCCTTGACGTTGAATCAGAGGCTTTAGTTAATGAGGCATTGACAAGAGTTATTGGTGGTGATGGATTAACGTCAAAGCCTACCGTCATCTCTATCGCTCATAGAATTTCTACCATTAGAAGAAGTGATTGGGTGGTAGTCTTGGGTAAAACTGGTAGTGTAGTTGAACAAGGTACGTTCACTGATCTTTATGCTGATAAACATAGTGCATTGAGTTTATTGTTGAATGCTCGTGAAGACCTTTATGATGATAAATTACAAAAGAGTCAAGATGACGAGAGTTGTGAACAATTGGAAGAGGCATTAGAAGAAATTGTCCTTGAGGACGGTTCGAAGGAAAATGATCGTTCAAATGATGAACGACTAGTATAGTCCCCCTACGACTTAGCTTACTGTGATGCCCTTACTCACTCATTCTTATACATAATTACTTTATAAATAGACTCCTCTCTAATAAAAAAAATGATAAATGAAAATGTTGTCTCATTCCCCCTACGGCCTAGCTTACCACGATTCCCCTACTCAATTCATCCCTACAATAAGAATGAATAAATGTAAAGAAATCATTATGGCTTACCAACGTTTCTACATTAGAGTAATAACTTGTATGTATTTTCTTTTTATTAATTTTCTTTTTATTGCATATATAAACACAAATTATCGCAAACTTTAATCAAAAAAATCAAAAAAATCAAAAAAATCAGAAAATCAAAAAATCAAACTGAATTGGAATAAACTCAAAAAGATAAAAACCTACAACTCCTTCTAATACTTAAATAACAACAACGACTCACTCATTTCCGCTTCGCTCGAATGATCACCCTCGTTCCATATCTCTTAATCGCCATCCTCCCACATACAAAACCTCAGATCGACAATCTCAAAACTCCCAACGAAGAATAATTTTTCTCCCATCAAAGAAATCAATATTTTTTCATTTTTTCATTTTTTCGATTTTTCGATTTTCAATCACTTTTTGCTACAATCTAATCTAATCATTTCATCGATAATCATATACACTCTATTAGTCGATTTTGGAATTTTTTTTGGTGAAAATATATCCAACTACATCATCTTTTTTCCTCCATTTAGATTGATAATTTCAACGCAAAGATGATAAGATTAAATCCATCAGTGGTTCGAATAGCATCAACTGTACTCCAATCTAATGGACTCATTAAAACAATTTCACTTACTAGTACTCAACGATGGTACAGTGCTTTGAAGACGAAACCCTCCAATGATCTTCATGAATTAGATTCGCATAATACATGGTCAACGCCCCATGATAATGTTCCTACGAGTTTATTCAATAAATCAAGTATGCATTTCTGGTCAATTTTCGATGCTTGCTTAGTAGCTGGTCAATTCGAGAGAGCTCAAAATTTATTAAAAGGGTTCCATGGATCAGTATCAAATGATGAATTCTCAAAGGCTCTTAATTTGTTCTTTCAAAGATTCGAAGAATCACCAAAACATAATCTTGATACTATAAGACGTAAATTTAATACTTTGCCTAAGGATTATCCCGATATTAAATTAAATTCTTTATCATATGCTATCTTATTAAAAGCTATTGTTGATAAATCCCCATCAGCTTCTATTGAAATTAAGTCCTTTATGGAAGAAATGGATGATAAAGTAAATTTAGTATTAAGTCATATTGATATTTTAGGAATTTCTTGTGTTAAAGAAGTTATTAAAATTTGTGATTTAGATTATTCCGTCTTACCCACTGAGTATCAAGTTATCTTGGAAACTGAAAATGACTCCCAAAAACAACAACAACCATCACCCGTTATCACTACACCAGAAGAAACTCTACAATTTGAAGAATTACAGACTGATTCTTTGAAAAAAGGTGATATTGATAGTTTAGAATCAGTAGATACATTTGGTATGAAAACGCTTCGTCATACATTATTTGGCTTAGTAGCATCACAAAATCCTACAGTTTTCAATAAATTTATTGGTACTAAACAGGGTCAGGTACTAGATGGTGCTGATTCAATTTTATTGACCGATAAACATAACAATGCCAATGACTATATTGATTTTTTCCAAATTTCCAAGAATTTGACTGCAGAACAAAAAACTGAATTCGATCAATTATTAGAAAATTATAACGCTGAACGACAAAATTCAATTGAATCAAGGGCTTTATATAGTGCTCGACAAAAATGGAAGAATGATTTTGAGAAAATGAAGGCTGCTACCGGTAAAATTCATGTTGATGGTATTAATCATTTATTATGGGAATGGCATGAACAAATGGTACCCTTAATTGTTGAAGAGCTAGCAAAGGTTCAAGCAATGAGTGATGCTCAGGTTATTACAAAAAAAAAGGTTACCTTTGACCCCGAATTAGAGACAAGAGCTCAAGCAAGTGATAGATTTGATTATGGTCCTTATTTAACTTTACTTAGTCCTGAAAAGTTAAGTGTTATTACAATTTTAGAATTATTGAAATTGAATTCATCAAACGGTGCCGCTGAGGGTGTTATGAGAACCGCTAAATCAGTACTAGCCGTTGGTAAAGCAGTTGAAATGGAATATCGTTCAGATCAAATTTTAAGAGATGAAAAACGTGTATTCAATGGTGTTAAATTAACTAAAAATTCACCTGAGTTACGTAAAATGATTTCAACGGCTAAATTTTCCTTCCGAGAAAACGAACTCACCAAGCATAATGCATCATGGCCTACTGAAATTAAGGCCAAGATCGGTTCAGTACTTATTTCCATGTTATTACATGTCGCCAAGGTTCCTGTAAAGGGTATTGACCCTGAGACTCAAGAAGAAGTTCAAGGTACATCACCTGCCATTTATCATACTTATCAATATTTGGCCGGTAGTCGTATTGGCGTCTTAAAATTCCATAAAATTATCGCTAAAAAGTTATCAAGTGAAAATATGACTGGTTCAATTCAACCTCATCATTTACCCATGCTAATTAAACCCAAGCCCTGGACATTATGGAATAATGGTGGTTATTATATGAGTCGTTCATATGTTATGCGTACCAAGGAATCGCCGGAACAACAAGCTTATTTAAAGGAAGCATCAAAGCGTGGCGCTATGAATGATGTATTTGATGGTCTTAACGTTTTAGGCAATACTGCTTGGACTATTAATAATGATATTTTTAAAGTTGTCATGAAATTATGGAATACTGGTAATCCATTTTTAGATGTCCCCGGGATTTCAGCTGATATTACTTTACCGACTGAACCAGCACGTAATGCTGACCCTGTTGTTAGAAGAGATTGGTTGAGAGAATGCCGTGCATTAGTTAATAAGAATCAAGCTGATCATAGTCAGCGTTGTGATACTAATTATAAATTAGAAATTGCTCGTGCGTTCTTGGGTGAAAAATTATATTTCCCTCATAATATGGATTTCCGTGGTCGTGCTTATCCATTGTCACCACATTTAAATCATTTAGGTAGTGATTTATCTCGTGGCTTGCTAATGTTTTGGGATGGCCGTGAAGTTGGCGTTCGTGGATTCCGTTGGTTAAAGATTCAGTTAGCTAATGTTTTCGGCTTCGATAAGGCAAGTTTTAATGATCGTGAAAAGTTTGCTGATAAACATATTGAAAATATTCATAATAGTGCCGGTGATCCCCTCAGTGGTGATAAATGGTGGATGACAGCTGATGATCCATGGCAAGCCCTTGCCGTTTGTATGGAATTATCTCAAGCTTATCATATGGAAGATCCTACTAAATTTGTTTCAAGATTACCCATTCATCAAGATGGTACATGTAATGGGTTACAACATTATGCTGCCCTGGGTGGTGATATCGAGGGTGCAAATCAAGTTAATTTAATTCCTAGTGATAAACCCGCTGATATTTATAGTGAAGTGGCTAATATTGTGAGAAAACGAGTTAATACTGATGCTGCTGAGGGTAACGCCACCGCGTTGTTAATTAAGGATCATATTACTCGTAAGGTAGTTAAACAAACTGTTATGACTAATGTATACGGTGTTACATTTATTGGTGCAAGAGCTCAAATCGCTAAACAAATTAAGGATTTACCTCATATCGGACCGGAGAATATCTTTGTCGTTGCATCTTATCTTACCGTTAATGTTTTCAGTGCAGTTAGATCATTATTCCATGCCGCTCATTTAATTCAAGATTGGTTAGGAGATTGTGCAAAGATGATCTCAAAGGCTGTACGTATTGATACTAGTAATCGAGTTGCCAAGAATGGTAATCGACCTGATTTCATGTCTTCAGTTATTTGGACAACACCACTGGGATTACCTATTGTACAACCATACCGAGATTTCCTCAAGAAACAAATTTCAACTAATTTACAAACGGTTTACATTACCGATCCTTATGCATTAGAACCCGTTAAATCGCGTAAACAAGTATCAGCGTTTCCCCCAAATTTTATTCATTCACTTGATGCTACGCATATGTTATTATCGGCAATTGAATGTGGTAAACAAAATTTATCATTTGCCGCTGTACATGATTCTTATTGGACTCATGCCGCTGATGTTGATACAATGAATGTTATCTTGAGAGATGCATTCATTAAATTACATGAAGTTGATCTAGTAACTCAATTAAAGACAGAATTTGATCGTCGTTATGATGGATTCTTACAATTTGTTACTATTGACAAAACCTCCGAACCGGCATTAAGAATTATTGAACATCGTAAGTTACATTCAAAGCAATTAGGTCATTCGGTTTCAGTGGCTGATGAAATTGAAGAAGAACGTAATCGTCGACAACTATTAGCATCACCTAAACCTAGCGATCGTAAACTCGGTGAATCTATGGTGACAAGTGTTAGTATTATTGAAGAATACAAGGACATTGAAAGATTTTATTTGAAGAAGAAGGTTGCTAAGACTACACAATCGATTAAATCATCAGAAAATAAGGGTGCTGGTTTAGATAAGGCGCAATTAGATGATGAAGTTACTTCAACGTCGTCCAGCGATAACTTAGCTACACCACCTATGGCATCGGAATCTATCGTTGGTGATGCTAAAATTTTAGGTGTTTTTGTACCCCTTAATTTCCCGCAGGTGCCACCCAAGGGTGAATTTGATGTTTATTTACTTCGTGATAGTCCTTACTTTTTCTCTTAGATAAAGAATTAAATGAAAATATTCGTTCTAGTTCTTATTTATTCTCTTTTGTATTATATTAATTCTCTTGGTATTGGGTTTTTTTACCAATTTTTTTAGCATTAGTTTTTTCCTTTTTTTTCCTTTCTTGTTTTAACTGCCTTTGTTTGCAAATAGATTTTTTATTGTATTACTTGTATATAGATTGCGAATAAATGTTTTTAATGAAGTAAAAAGATGTTTTTCATGCATGTATTTTGTTTATATGTTTATATGTTTATATGATTTTCCCCTGAACCTCTAATGATTCAATAAGACCCGCCAAGGGTTCCAATTCCCTCTTATTATCTAGTAAATCAAATTCCTTACCGAATGAGATGAAATGAGCAAAGAATGAATTCCAATGAGCCTCTAACGAGAAATGAATTAATTTATCGAAATGATTATGATAAATGTGAGCGAATATTCTAAACATTTGACGGAATATATTCTTTAAAACAGCAAGGAAATGAGCCGGGAAGGGTACACCCTGTTTTGTCGGGAATAAAGCAGTATCATTGAATTTATTTGAGATCCATGTGAGAACGTAATCAATATACATATTAGCAGGTAATCTTACTGGTTTCTTTGAGGCATCAATCCAGAGATAATCGATACCGGGCCCCGCATTCATAGTAGGACAAGTCTGTGGGGTAACAAATTCTGAAATAACACCGTAAAATTGATTAAGATGAGTGAAAAATTCAAATACGTTAAGGGCAAGCCATTCATTTAAATCAACGTATTTAGGTAACATCACAATGGTCTTGAATGAACCCTTGACTAACGCCGTCTTTACAAAGGGTTGACAAAGGAATAAGGGCGTATAAGTTGGTGTAGATGGTTGTTGCTGTTGTTGTTGTTTCTTGGCGGTCGAAAATGATTTGACCTTATGTGATGACTGTGTGAGAGTATTGGCAGAAACCGGCCCGGGAGACGACAACGTAGTAGATGATACATATGTCGATTTAACTAATGAAGTCTTACTACCTGTGGCTAGCGATAAAGTACTACTGTTGGGCGTAGAACCCGCAGTACCGTAAGGATGATTAGGGATGGTTGGTGTACTAGTGGGCGTGGGTGTGGAAGTCGTGGATAGCGAGGGGATATTTATTACTGGTTTCTTTTCCTTTTCTTTCTTCGACGATCGGCCGAAGCGCAGAGAATTGAAAAAGGACATCATCTTGAGTTAAGACTATGATATCGGATGGCCTAGTAGATAGCCTGATATTGATAAAGTGGTGATGATGTTTTTCGAATTTGGGAGGAGGTTGATTTGTCCCAATATGCCTAAAATCACCCACTATCCTAAAACGAGGTTATTATAATAAAATATGAGTTTTGAATTAAGTTCTTTGATTTAATACTTAATACTTAATTGTAGTATATTATAAAATTTATATTGAGACTATCGATATCAAACTCGAATTCGATGATATGGAAAGGATTTTGTCTCAGTGTGTACGATCAGAATATATAGTCATCTTCGGCTCTTGACAATATATACTGTTTCGTCCACTTCAAGAATGACTCAATGGTATGATGGTTAATGTATGGTATGAATCGTTAGGCTCTTTTGTAAAGAAAAATTTTGATACAAAAGCCGAGATTTCACAGAAATAACCGATTCTATCAAGAACAGTGTACATGAATAACAAGATTTCCAATTTTGTATATGGTTGGATAGTGAATATAATATTAATGATAATCAAGTAAAATACAGATTCAAATTATTATGTATTATCAACAACTGACCAAGTAGAAATATAAGATGAAAAAAATGAGAAAAATAAAAAGAAATAGATAAAAAACCAAAAAAAATAAAAATAAAAAGAAAAAACCTAAAAAGAGAAATGCAATCATAGAATTGTGACGGAAATGGAGGTGGTTGGAGAAGAGCTCAACCAATGAGAAAAATGGGTATAGGTAATTAGCCGAGTTAGACTCCTTGAAGGGGCACATTAGAATCAGAGGCATAGGCCACATAATACTTTGAGAAAACCCCCCAATGGAACCTTACTAATACTAATAACCTATCAGCCATAGCACCCAATCCCTCCTTAACATTTCCACCCCATCTATCAGGTAATCCCTCGAACTTGGTAGGCGCTGAGACAAGACTAGCTGTCATCCCTTGTTGAACGGTATGTGATAACATTGATGTACAAGCTAGTATACGAGTATGAAGTTCACCAATTAATTTTCGTTCAACTAGTTGATAGATTTTCGATGTTGGTTGAAGATGAGTTGAAAGCCAATTATGAGCAAGATCAGTCAGTTCAGCCGGTGGGAGAGCAATAGAAGAACTAGTGGTATCATCATTCTTAATATTATTGACTCTACTGGCAATTTCTAATGCTATTATACTAACATTTTTCGTCCATTTGGTGTTACCAGTACCATCTGAAACGATGGCAACAATATCTTGACGAAGCTTTTGAATAGCGTCGGGTGCGATTGCCAATTTAACAGCCAAAATACCATCTGATTGAGACCTTGAAGCCACCATTTGTTGATAAAGCATTAAACATAATGATGAACATACTAATTGACGAAGTTCAGCACAGAATGAAGCAAGACGAGCAAAATCAAAGCTGAATGTTGATGGGAAATCTGAAACGGTTTCATCTGAAGCACAAGCAATAAGATTAAGTAAACCAAGAATAAATGTTGATTCATGCGTTTGACCATCACCTTGTTTAATGTATGCTGCCTTATACCATTGTAATAAATCAACAGGGTCAACTTTCCCTCTTTCAATGATTTGAGTATAATAGTCTTGTTCAAACGAAATAGCGGTATCGATCAGGACGGGTCTTAAAGATCTAATTTGATGATTAGCAACATCTAATTTCATGGCTTCAAGGATGGCAAATACCATTCTTAATCCCTCAACTAATTTAGTCGCCGATCTATGAAAGACACCCTCATTAATTCTATCAACCATTTGATCAACCCAAGAATCTCTCATGGGCGCACAATGAGCCTTGAGGATCTCAGATAACCAAGTTGCTAAATTTTTAAAATCTAATGCACCATGATTTAATTGTTGAATGAGAAGTTCATGATCGAGAACGGAGTTAATATAAGCTTTATCACCAACCGGTAAAAGTGTTAATAGAATGTCTCTTAATGTGATGAATAAAACAGGGAGTTTAGATATCGTTGGCGTACCACCATTATTTAATGATTCACATTCAGCCAAGATAGACGTCCAATAAGATTCAGCGATCAGTCGTTTCTTTTTACCACGTTCGCCATCAAGGTTAGCCCTAAACTGTAATTGGGGGTCAAAGACAATATCATGACGAAGTTGAGGATTCTTGAAAATTTCTTGTAAATCAATTTCTTTTAAACTTTGTACATTAACGGGTGGTGGTTGAATATTTCGGAATGGCGGGACAATAGATGTGGTCTTGATCGGGTTCTTTCGTTTAGTCTTATCGGAGACTACGGCAAAGGCATTGCCAGAGAGATATTTAGGGTTAAATAATACCGAATGACTAGTAGTAGGTGATTTCTGTGAATGAGGTTTATGAATACGGTGAGATTCGCACATGGCAATATTAGGTAGTGATCGGGATCTTGTGTGTACGGAGTGGTAAGCTCGTTTGACTCTGTTGGATAGCGTTATGTTACTATTATTCGCGGGCGAGCTGGGAGAGCCGGGGAAACTTAACACTGGGGAACTCAGCCCATTAGAAGTCAAGTCTATGCTATTTGAGCTCATCTCGGTGGATTCCGTTACCTTGGAATCATCCACGTCCACGTCATGCGCCATTAAGGGCACGGCAATAGTCGAACATCGACGGGCTGAGTTAGCTTCCGTCTCTTCGGGTTTGTACATGTTCATTAGTGAAAAAGGCAATATAAGGTTTTGTGAGTGTTGTTGTGAGTTACTGTGAGTTGTAGCAGGTCAGTGACAGGTCGGTTGAAAAGCGAATGTATATAATAAGATTTGAATTAGCGAGTGAATAGGGTGAAAAAGGTTAAATCAAGACCAACCGATGACGAATACGACACTTGTCAAAAATAAAAATGGCCCCTGCAAAAGTGCAAAAGTGAAAAAGTGAAAAACGGCCGCAGCGGTTTCAGACTGGTCCTGTGCGGCGTCTGCAGGGTCCCCCAGCTTATGCCCGATGGACACAAATAATAAATGAGTGAAGCCTCACATGGTGCATAATGCCGCAAATAATTCAACGGCTGCGGCGCAACGGTTTGTCAAGTGGCAAATATATCTCTTTTTATATATAGACTCATAAAGGCCCATGCATAGAAGTGATTGTATTTGTTCCGTAACTCGGGGTGGATGGCGAAATCTTAATCCGTAAGGATGTTCACGTGGACAAACCGTGAAGGAATTCATCTGTATCTGATCAGTGCTGAGATTACCGAGCTTTCTCGATTATTAGGGTTCACGTGACTAATGTGCGCAATATATTTCCTTGCCAAATCGCATTTACGTCAAAGGTTATCACATTTGGATGTTTCTCGTGATATCCATTTGATTATGTAGTTAATGTGCCCAGAGCGTAGGCCGATCATTCGAACAACCAATGACAGCCCCTTGATAGTGTTTACCGGGTTCCGGATTTGTCTTACCTTGCTGTTCGGTTCGGCAATTTCTTCCGGGGTGGGTAATTAGCTCACGGGGGG
>JAKUCD010000185.1:0-14333 GCA_030563525.1 Nadsonia commutata
GCTGTTGTTTATTTTTCTCCAGCTGTTCCCCACCACTAATTATCCCCAGTAACATCCCAACCCACAAAAATCAACCGAATTAACTCCCCAGAACGTTAAATTCCACCAAATATTCAACCTCCACAACAAAAAATTATAAATTTAGAGATTTGAATAAAAAAAGAATAGACTGCAGCACTTTGAGTTCCCACGTGGTCTCCCACCGTAATACTTTCGAAAGCTCTCATTGGCTTAACTATGATTGATCGGACGGGAAATCGTGCTTTCCAATGGATATGACCGCAGACATAATACTGGTTGCTGGGAAACTATGGTTCCTGAAGAAGTGGTTTAATTCAAAAAATCTTTCTGGGAAATTCTATGCTAAACATAATTATGTTTACACACTAAATGAATTATGAAGCTCTATTTTGCGTTCACTGATATTATAATCTCATTCAGCCTAGGAAAATAGCGAAGTCGTATCACGTGGATGGTTTGTTTACTTCTTCCACTTTTCACAACTGCATGCGCTGCAGCCAAAAAAAAGCCACTTTTTTCAATTCACTCATGCTAAGTATCTTTAAGTATTCTAGATTGAGATAAAGATTCTAGAGTATCTCGTTTTCTCTGTTGTATACCAGCAAGACGAATTGTTATTAGAAAAAACTAGGCACTTAGTCAGGAATTTTTATTGTTAATACTAATACAATACACTGGGTAATTAATGAATGTGGGTTTAGAAAATTACTTTCATAAATAAATGCAATTAATATACTAGTGAATAAATATAAAATAAAGATAAAACCCTATAAATGAGCGTGAGCGGTCTTTAAAATTGAGCAACACTTTTAAAGAAGTATTCATTTATCCTTTGACCAACCCTTAGGTCTGGGCTCATCCTTAATCTTATAATAACGAGGTGTACAACTATAACCTTCAAAGGCAAAATTCTTTTGAGGATCACAAGAACACTTATTATCTAAACGAACTTTCTTGTCAACGGGACAATTATTGAAGGGATTATGGAAGTAACCAACATCGGCGAAATAATGGATAGCATCCTTGGGTAAGAAAAGAGAAGCGGCAATAGAGTGCACAGGGGCATCACCCCAACGTTCGTAAAAGAACCCACCAGCTCTATCTAAATGATCGAAGTATTTGGTGTAAGCTTCACCACGCCATAAATCTAATTTACCAATTTCGAAATTAGACCAGAAATGACATAAATTATAGCTTTCACCACCATCATCGGAAATAAATTCCATAAAGTTATCTTTAGCAACGTATTGAGGGTTAGCCTGGATGAATTCCTTGGTAGTATCCCAAAGGGATTCAATGGTAGCCTCGTATTCGTAAAGCGAAATAGTGAACCCGTATTCCTTATTGTTATCCTTCATAAACTTGAATAAATCGTAATTGATATCACAGTACAATTGAATACTGGGTTCAACACGCCAGTAGTATTCGTATTCATCTAAAAGAGGATGACGGTAGAAGAAACCAGATTCGAATCTACACATATGACGGTAAGAGATAGAATCACCGTAAATAATTTTCTTTTGACGCATTTCTTCACGGGTTAAAGCAGCCTTTCCTTGATCGATCCACTCGGGGAATGACCAATGTTCCTTGGGGATAAGACCGTACTTGGTAGTACCAGAGATAAGAGCCGTGGTGACTTCCTTGAAGTTTTCATCGAATTCTTGATCGTTAAGGAAAACCCAATCGTATTGGTATTTCTTATTGAATTTATCCTCAACCTCACGGATAGATTTAACTAATTCGTATAAATCTTGATTACGCGCCAAAGTTACAAACGTAGCCTTAACCTTGTCTGTCGGATTAACGATGTGAGTCTCAGGCACTGCCTTGACGGCGGAAAGGGCAGCGGCAGCTAATCGATCGTTTTCAGCCTTTAACTTATCGTGTTCGGCCTTCAATTTGTCGTGTTCAGCCTTTTCAACCGTAGTCTTTTCAACCGTAGTCTTTTCGCCTTCAGCGACCGGGTTCAACTGTTGGACCGGGTCGACAACAACGATCTGACTATCACCCCGAGCGGATACGTACGTACTCAATGACGAGCCGGTCAATTTGAAGATCAGTAAAAGCGCCAATGTGGCCAACGCCACAAATCGGCCAATTCTAACCAAATTACGCGACATCTTGGTTGCAAACGTCGTGTTGTTGTTAAGAAGTGTTATCTGGCTTCCCCGCCGAGATTAAACAAATAATAGTCCCAATGAAGGGGCTGACGTGTTATAGTTGCACTAGTGGGCGATGAAGTCTGCTTATGTAAATCTATCTGACATAAGCGTCGCGAAGTCACGACACTGGAGTTGACGTCATTCCACCGACAAAACATTATTAGTCTACTCACTATATATAGCTGACGGTCCACGTGTATTATCAATTTTTACAACCGACACTTTAGAACTCTACCTAGATATTTCCAGTATGACAGCTACTGAAACCCCCGCTATGAAGAACGCACCCAAGGCTATCGTGTTTACGGACTGGGACGGAACCGTGACCCTTCAGGACTCTAACGATTACTTAACGGATAACTTGGGTTATGGGTACGAACGTCGCCGGTGGCTCAACCAACAGATCCTCGAGGGTACCTGGTCATTCCGTGATGCGTTCAAGGATATGTTAGAGAGTATTAACGTGCCCCTGCCCGAATGTATTGATTACTTGCGTCAACACGTTCAGTTGGACCCGGGATTCAAGGTGTTTTACCATTGGTGTAAGGCCAATAATATCCCCTTGATTGTCGTCAGTAGTGGTATGACCCCGATTATTCGGGCCTTACTCGATGATCTTGTCGGCTTAGATGCCGGCGAAGATATTCCTATTGTGTCTAATGATGTTCGTATCGAACCCGAGACTGGTAAATGGCACATTGTTTACCGTGACGACTCCGATTTCGGTCACGATAAGTCCCTTGCCATTAAACCCTACGCCGGTTTAGATTCCTCATTGCGTCCTACACTCTTCTACTGTGGTGATGGCGTTAGTGATCTCTCAGCAGCTCGTGAAACTGATTTGTTATTTGCCAAGAACGGTCGTGATTTAGTTACTTACTGTGAACGCGAGAGTATCGCTTACAATATCTTTAACTCCTTTGCTGATATTCACAAGCGTGTGCAACAGATTATGGTCGACAAGACTTGGACTTTAGAAAAGGCCATTGCTAATAAGACCATTGAATAATGGTAAAAACTGCTTTTATTTATTTAGACTACTCTCGCAGTTAGAGTATTTATCTAGGCCAAATGCGCCCCTCCCCTCCCCTCCCCTCCCCTCGTTCCTAATATATATATACTTTTATAACTCTTAATCAATAGATACATTTATAGAAATCATTTATAGAAATCATCATTCTTATAACGCTGTGTCACGTTCGGGCCTAAATCTTTAAACGTCCCAGCGGCTGATTGAACCACTAAATCACCATTGCCATTTTCACGTCTTCGGGTTATCACAATCTTATAAACAACACACATACACAACAATACCATTATGCCCGTTAAATATATTCTCTTACTGAGTCGTCAGGGTAAAGTCCGATTAGCTAAATGGTTTGAACCTCTGAGCACTAAGGAAAAGACTAAGATCGTTAAGGAGGTGGCTACATTAGTACTAGCTCGCCGCAGTAAAATGTGTAATTTCCTCGAATATAAAGGTTAGTGAGAGCTATTTTTTATTACAATTTGATTGTTCTTTCCTAACTTCATATAGATACGAAAATTGTATACCGTCGATACGCATCATTATTCTTCCTTGCTGGCATTTCATCATCAACAACTACCGACAATGAACTTATAACTTTGGAGATTATCCATAGATACGTGGAACAAATGGATAAGTATTACGGTAATGTATGTGAACTAGATATTATATTTAATTTCCAAAAGGCTTATTTTATCCTTGACGAAATTCTGCTCGCAGGCGAACTACAGGAGTCATCAAAACGTGATCCATTAAGACGAATTGGTCAACAAGATGCGTTAGAGTCAGCTGAAGCTGATGAAGAGGGTTTAGGAAAGTTACTGAATTAATAGGAATTGAAGTTATTTTTAAAAATAATAAAAAGTTATTTATATGTGCATTCTTTTGGGGCGACACTGGGACTACTATGGTTATATTTGCATATACGGAGTGGTTCCGTCGCTTAAAGCCGTCCGAGCACAAGCCAACTAGATACAATTTTCTTTTTCTTCTGTGTTATTTGTTATTTTTTTATAAAATTATTATAATATTATTAAAGCACATAAACTAATAATAAACAATTGGTACATGAAATAAATAAATACAGGAGGGTGATACATAAAAAGTCGTTATTTAAATTTAGAACTCTTCACCACGAGCGAGCTTAGCTTCACCGTACTTCTTAATTCTAATAGCTTGAACGGCAATGAAACCGGTGGTAGCGGTAGCATCGAAATCAGTTAATTCATCCATAGAGGCTTCAGTAGCATCGTAAAGCTTTTCAGTTTCAGATGATCTACCAAGGATAATAAGGGAACCCTTGTAAGCACGAACACGAACTTGACCATTAACGGTAATTTGGGAAGGAGCAATCATAGAACGAACGAATTCAGATTCAGGGGAGAAGTAAACACCATTATAAAGAATACGAGAGAAGGTGGGGGTAACGAATTGATCACGAATGGCACGAACTTCACGGTCAAGTACTAAACCTTCTAAATCAATGTGAGCGGTACGAAGGATAGTAAGACCGGGAGTTTCGTAACAACCACGGGATTTAATACCAATGAAACGGTTTTCAACAATATCGATACGGCCAACACCATTACGTCTAGCGATCTTGTTAGCGGTAAGGAATAATTCAACGGGTTCAGTGACTTCCTTACCACCTTCGTAGATAATCTTGGAGGGGATACCTTTTTCAAAGACAACGGTGAAGTCCTCAGGAGTTTGGGGGGCATCAAGGGGATCAACGGTTAACTTCCACATATCCTTGGGAGGGGTGGTATCGGGGTCTTCAAGAATACCGGCTTCGAAAGAAATGTGAGCCAAATTTTCATCAGTAGACCAAGGCTTAGCAGCGGTTTGAGCAACGGGGATACTCTTTTCTTCAGCGTAAGCTAAGAGATCAGCACGACCTTGGAACTTGGCAATGAATTCAGGATCTCTCCAGGGAGCAATGACTTGAACATCAGGCTTAAGAGCGTAGAAAGCTAATTCGAAACGAACTTGATCGTTACCCTTACCGGTGCAACCATGAGAGACAGCGAAACAACCTTCGGCTTCGGCGACTTGAATTTGAGCACGAGCAATGACGGGACGAGCAAGGGATGTACCAAGAAGGTAAACGTTTTCGTAAATAGCATTGGTTTGAACAGCGGGAAAACAGAGTTCATCAACAAATTCCTTCTTAACGTCAACGAGAACGTACTTGGTAGCACCAATGGCAATAGCCTTCTTTTCAGCGGCTTCAAAATCTTCTTCTTGACCAACATCAGCCATGAAAGCAATGACTTCGTAACCTTCTTCTAACAACCAGGCGAGGATGATGGAGGTATCGAGACCACCGGAGTATGCGAGACAGACTTTACCCTTAGACATTTTGTGTATGTGTGTGTGTATATGTGAATATATAAATATATATCTAGAGATATGAATACAGAATTATAAGAAATGAAACCGGCGTCCGAAGCCCTTTTATAACGATAAGCCCCTGAGTCATGGTTGTGACTAACCGCATGACTCAGCAGGCATCGCGGCTACGTCAAATCGTACATCACCTGTAAATCTGTGAGGTGAGTCTTTTCTTTGGCCTATACATTATGGCGGAAAATGCAAATGCGAACGGCAATGCGAAGGCGATGGCGCGCGATGACCCTGAGATGGGCGGTAGAGGCAATAATGCGGGAATGATTGGTTCAGAGGTTAGTTTGGATGTTGGTAGTGGCGCCGGTAGTTCCGCCGGTAGTTCTGCTGATGGTGGTGGTGACCCTAATGGTGGTGGGGGCAACGCTGGACGGATCTTAGTGATCTCAGGTGGTACGGCCACGAACGGCATTGTGGGTCTATTTGAATCCCTGGGTGCCGTACACACTACTTATGTGTTGCCTATATCCGATAATGGTGGTTCGACATCAGAGATTATTAGGGTTGTTGGTGGACCTGCCATTGGCGATATAAGATCGCGAATCACAAGGGTAATCCCTCAATCAGCCCGTTCGCGACCGCTACGTGATCTATTTAGTCTGAGACTGTCTAGTGACCCGGTAAGAGCCAAGGAACAATGGGGGAGACTCATTGAGGGTACTCATCCACTTTGGGCCGCGGTAGATCCGCCTTATCGTGAACTAATTCGTCCGTTCCTGGTACATATCAACTCCGAGTTCCTCAAACGGTTTCGTCTGGGTAAGGAGTTTAGGTTCGAATGCGCTTCAGTTGGTAACTTATTTCTAACGGGCACTCGACTGTTCTTTGGTTCGCTAGATAGTGCCGTTGAACTCATGATGCGGATCACTCTTATTAGTGATTCTATAACCATTATCCCCGCGCTAAATACTAATTTCACTCATCATATTAGTGCTCAACTCACTAATGGGGCCGTTATAACGGGCCAAAGTCAAATATCCCATCCTCAGGAGGTTGTCCCACCTCCTACGCCCGATGATAACGATGGTGACATTAGTTTGCCACCATCATCGGGATCATCTTACTCTCAGTGGACGGACTCTGAAGACGCTCATTTGCCCTTCTCGCATCCCGATCTCCGACTGAACCAATTGAATTTCAATAAGACGATAACACTCCCGTTACCGGCCCCTATTGAACGTATATATTATATCAACCCTTACGGACACGAAATCTTACCTCGAGCCTCTACACGTGTATTACAATCAATGCGTGATGCCGATATGATTGTTTACTCTATTGGAAGTCTTTATACTTCATTGATCCCAGTGCTTATCCTTAGAGGTTTGGCTGAGGCTATTTTGTATGGTTTGCCCACTAAACGAAAAGTTCTCATTCTTAATGGCTCATTGGATCGTGAAACTGATTCTATGAGCGGCACTGATATTATATCAGCCCTCTTTCAGGCTTGTTACTATTCCCTTGGGGGTCAGCATTTATCCAAGGCCGAAGTTTTACTACAACAGCGCAAGGGGTGTCGCAATAAGAATGTCTTCTTGACTGATGTCATATTTCTTGAAAATACTATCTTATCCGATACTGAATCTCAAGTCTTAACGAAGACGCTAGGTATAAATTGTCATAAGGTATCTAATGTGACAAATTCGGAATTTTACGATGAAACGGCGTTAGCCAAGGTATTCCAAATTATAATTAAAGATTATTAGCTTTTTCCTTCATATACATATATAATTTATTCATTTAACCTTTATACTTGAACTTATCCGGGATAGTCATGTAAAGTTCATTCTCATGAGCATGGTATAATAATTCATGTTCAATATCTTCCGGGTGAACAATCTTAACATCAGGATCCATGTCCTTATGGAATTCAATCCAATGATGCAATTCGTATTCATATTCATAATCACCGTGATGGCCAATACCTACGCCCATGTCGGGCAATTCCTTCATTCCCACGCCCGCACTCGATGGTGATTCACCAGAGGAGAATCGCATAAATTCATCAAGAGTAATTTTTCCGTCATTATTGAAATCACACAGGTTTAATACTGCGGTCACTACTCTGTCCTTTGTCGCTTGATCAATGATCTCACTTTCATGATGATCATCACCATTACCGTGATCATGATCTTCATGAGCACCCATACCATCACCACTACCTACAATTTTATCTCTAGTAAGGCCATAGATATTTAAAATATCTCTTGCGGTCCAGGCACCCGAAGCGGCAGAATCTGATGATAAATGTAATTGAAAGAAAGACTGTGGATCGTATGATTCAAATCCGTGTTCGGATTTCATGTGTTGCGATTGCCATGATGATGGTAAATTAGGATCGTAATTAATAGAATATGGTGAGAGAACACTGCTGCTATGACCATAAACGGTTCCAATATTACTTAGAATCATTGCTAGTATTACTAGCTTTTCATTAATCTTAGTCTTCATCTTTACGTCGCTTGTAAGTGTAGACCAAAACGCAAGCAGCTGGGCCACTCGTGTCCGCTGGGATCTATCGTCTTCTTCACACTCAGATAGTAGGGGGGTCTTTTTTTTCAAAATTTTAATTTATTCGTTTCTTATATACATATATATAATTTATACTCTTATTATTAATGTCTTTTACAAGAAATATTCATTACGTTGACTCTGTTGAGGCGCCATACGATTGGTATCATCGGGTACGGCACTGAAAATTGTAAATCTAGGAGTTAAATCTTCATCAACCTTCATTACTGAAGCCACATTACCACATCTATAACAATAATTAGGGGCACTCCATACTGTAACAACATCCTTATCCTCAAAATGATACCTAAACCCTTCCATAACTAATTGATGAGCTCTTGCGATTAATTGTAGACCATTAACATGATTAAATTCTCTTGCGACCTGAGATCCGAAAATCCAACCAGCACCCCTTGGTGAAACGGCCCAAGTATCAACATAATCAGGATCTGACCATACTAAATCACAGAAACCACCCTCATGAGGAATTTCTTGTGCACGTGACAATACTCTAATTTGATCAAGCATACGAATTTCAGGTGAAAGACCACCATGAACACAAAGGATTTTACCATCAATAATAGCAGCAAGTGCTAAAAAGTCAAACACTTGACAACAATATTTCCATACTGTAGTTGAACCGTATTTCGTTAAACATTCTTCATAAAAGCCATAAACTTGAGTAATCTGTCGTGATTCATGATTGCCTCGAACTAAGGTTAATCTATGAGGATATTTAGCCTTTAAACATAAAAGTAAAGTAAAAGTTTCAAGACTGAAATAACCTCTATCGACGAAATCACCTAAAAATATATAACTAACATCATCGGGTAAACCACCACTAATACGAAATAATTCTAGTAAATCATGAAATTGGCCATGTATATCACCACATACTGTTACAGGTGTACGTACAGGTTGGATATTGGATTCTTCCATTAATAATTCCTTAACCATCTCACATAGTTGCTTCATGTCATTTTCGGGTAAATATTCACATTTTTTAACGGTTTCTAACCACGAATCAAGACCTCGTTCTAGCATGTTGAATTATATTATGAGAATTAGGGGGGGAGGGTATTGAAAATTAAAAAGATTTGAAGAAGAAGAAATAATGAATAGTACTGATACCAATACTTAATGCTGCTTTGGTGAAATTAAATTAAAGTATGAATGAATAAATAAATAAGAAAAGTCGTGCGTGATATATGTACTTGATATATATATATGCGTATGTATGTTGAAGATTAATATATCGACGATAATAAAAGTCTCATCAATGAATAAATAAATGAGTTTATTGAACTTTGACTTAATGTGAACCAAGTTTATATACAGTTTAAAGCATAAAATCTGATCGATTCAAGGGTAGTATCAACACGATTTCCAATTCAGATGAAAAATCTTAGAATAACGCGGTATATAAAGTCGAATCTGGGAGGCGGATTCGCAATATCGTACTGCTATAAATGTTGAAAATTAGTTGATTGACAATCTCAATCCCTATAAGCGAAATCTAATTGTAGGCCAGAGTAGAATGAAAACCAACGTTTTTCGGGCCTCCTGAGGATGTCACCCGGCAGTGCTGCGCAGTCATCAGGCAATATATATATATATATTTATTTACTTATTTATTTGTGTTTATTTATTTATTCTATTATATACGTATTTATTATTATACATTTTTTTATATATTTATATTACATTTCCATCCAATCATCCGAGTTCTGTCCACTTGTCGCCGTCAGATTACTACCATTTGTACCGCTGGCCTGGCTAACGCCGTTCAGGAGGGCTAAGTTAGGTACAGGATCCTTTGGTGAGAACTTGAGCACCTTGGACCTCGTAAACACATTAGCCTTGATCAAACCACCGTCAATCAGGGTTATACATATATTCTCCACCGCGTACTGGGTCATTTGAGCCTGATCGCCACCGTTCGACCGTATAGTGATATCATCTAATACGCCGGCAGCTCGAAATCCGGCGGCGATGGTATCAAATTTCATATTGGATTGACCGCCTGTGAGCTTTAATAATTTGTATATGACTGATCGATATACCAGTGTGGTCATTCGATATTGTAAAATAACCAATAGTCCACGTTCCAAGAACCAGTCTCGGTATGTGACCTCCACGTGCTGTCTGAAGGCGCGATAATTTCCCGATTTCACGTAAACCGCTAATGGCCAAAATGGCTCATGTAGTCTGTACTGGTAGAGCAGATCCTGACTTGGGAATTTCCCTAATAGCATAGAAACGGGGATAAGATATTTTAATATCAATCGTTTATTGCTTGAATTATTAAAACAGTTTTCAAATGCCCATGATAAATGTTTGAATGATTGTCCAAATTGGTACTTGTAAAGATAAAATCGTCCCAAATAGTATCGATATTCGACCGTCTGAGATTTAGGGTACTGTGATAATCTTAATCTCGCTGTATGAATATTAGAAAACACATTCGCACATGAAGCTGGTTGACCTAATTTAAAATATAACCGACATAAAATTGTACTAACGTACATGATAATACCTTTTTTACTGATTTCCTTGACGCTGATATTCGGTTTAGTTGGATCAGCTCTTTCCGCACGAATAGAATTGAATAATTTTAATATGATTGTTGATATAAAAGCTGTCCTAACCATCTTTTGACGGGAATATTTTTGATCAATTCGTAACGCCAATGGTATGATAATTGAACATGTATTCATAACCGTTGGAGATAGAATTGCACCACGGTTATTCGAGAATGCCGACTGTAAATCAATTAAAAACTTCATATGTAAATCAAATGAGTTTATTATAGGTTTAAACGGATCAATATCACGAGTGAACTTGAGATAAGTTTTGCATAGTTCCACGAAACTAGGCCAATCGCCATCAAACAAATTAGCCTGTTCGACTATTGAGTCAATTTCAATAGAGTTCTATAGTATATCGTTAGTATTTTTATCAACAACCAAATAATCAATCACACTTACATCTAAAATATCATTCTGTAAAGCCGCGATCTGGTTATGATTGGCGTCTAGCGTAAAATAGGGACTTATACCAAAGGCCCTCTCACTAGTGTCCGACAGCTTAGTGGCCCTGGCAAGACCCTGTAGATATTGTTTCACTACCGACATTTGAATCTGGTGCTATCTCTGCCAAAAGGTTATGATTGTTCTAGTCACGTTTAAACCATAACTTCGAGCTAACACTAAAGTCCCAATGAGCCCAATGTTCAGTTTGATCCACTCTCGGAGATCAGTAAAGGACCAGAAGCCAACTTCCAAGATAACGGGTGGTATAAATCTGGAAGCGAAATAGCGGCTTAAAGAAGTTTTTTGCAATTGGAATATACTGTTCGTCTCAAAAAGTGGCTTTATATATCTATATATATTGAAGAGACCTGACAGTACTGCTTCAAACGGCTTTAACGTTTCTTTCAATATAACGGTATAATGTCCAATACCGAAGCTGTAACCGCTTCTATGGCACAAAGTGATGGATCTATGGTTGAATCGAATACTGATAGTGTACCTTTGACGCCAATCGATGTCTCAAGTGTGAATTCATCGGATGAGAAGTTCAAAGAAATGCAACCATTCGCAACCACCACCTCTACTACTACTACTACCACTAAATCAAGTAAACATCATACCAGCAACGCCCGATTCAAGAAGAAATTAAAGGTTATCGTACGACAATTGCCCCCAACATTAGAGGAAGATGAATTTTTCGATTCTGTTAAGGAATGGGTTAATGACGAAGCTGTATCAGTCAAGTATTACACTCAGGGTAAAATTCCCAAGAACCCATCCAAGAAAACTCAAGTATCACGTGCTTATATTTCATTCAAGAATGAGACTAATTTAATTGAATTTTTTAATTCTTATAATGGTACTGTCTTATCTGATCTTCGTGGTACAAAGTACCTCAGTTTGATTGAGTATGCACCATTCCAAGCGATTCCAGCTGAATCACCTGTTGATAAAAAGGAAGCTACTATTGATCAGGATCCTCACTTTTTAAGATTCCTTGATGGTAAGGATGATGAACCCAAGGAAAAAAAAAAGAAGAATAAGAAGAACAGGGATGATAAGGATGGTGATAAAAAGTCAGATGATAAATCAGCCCTATCTCAGAGGGATAAAAATAAAGAAAAGAAAAAGAAGAAAAAGAAGAAGGAAATTGAAAAGACTGATGAAAAGATTAATTCTGATATTACTAAAACTTCAAAGGCTAAGGGAGACAAGAAGTCATCAAAATCTAAGAAAGGTAAAGAATCTGCTGCATCAAAGGAGCAAATCACTGAAAAGAAATCTTCAGGTAGAAAGAGAAATAAGGAATCAGTTGTGAGTTTCGAAAAGATATTGATTAAGTGTCCTAATGGTGAAGGTTTCGATGAAAATATGACCGGTCCTTCGAATGTTCCTATGATTATCTCCAAGCCTTCACTGCCATTTTCCTTTGCTGCTCAGCCATTTGTTCCTTCTGCAACACCAATTTACGATATGACGATTACTGATACATCTTCTACCCAGACTAAGAAACCTAAACCAGCCAGGAAACCCAATCAGAAGAAGAAGAAACCGGCTAATAAATCTGATGATCCAGACACTGAAACTAATACATCTGGTGGCTCTGAATTAAATAATTCTCCTAGATCTAAGAAGCCTGCTAAGAAGAATAATCCTAACGCCATTAATATTCAGGCAAACCCTGATAAGAATTCACCGGCCTCTTCATCTCAGACCCAAAAGGATAATAAACCATCCAATCGAAATAATAAGCGTAGGGGTAAAAAGCCTGCTAATAATGACCAGGTACCCAAGACGAGCCCAGGTCCTTCAAATGACGGGGGTGAGTGAGTCCTTATTGATGATAACTCTTAAGTGAAAAAGCTTGAGTAAACCGTTTACAAAATAATGAACGATGAAGAAATGTAAATGGATCTTTCTTTTGCTTCGATTTTAAGTATTTTAAATTATTTAATGAGGTATAGGGTGGTATCCTGGTATGTGTGTACGAAAGTTAAACGCAATGAAGTTTTGCGAAATACACAGCTATTCTGCTAATAAACCCCTTTTTCATCTATTACCGCAAGAAATGCTTGGTATTTGTGAAATACTTGAATTTCACTATAGTGTATAATTCTGAGATGATGGGCCCAAATATATGCAACTTTGGGAAAATAAATTGAGTTCATATGTAATTATATTAAAATACAAGGTAATCTTATATCAATCAAAAATAGAATTATTATTTATACATCTTAGAGCCTATATCAGAGATTCCAACCACAATTTTCACTATATTAATAAACTAGTTCACTCGAATAATCTACTATTATCCTTTTGATACTAGTGGTGACTATATATCTTATCAAGGTAAAATTCCGTATATAGATATATAATCATGGACCCAGAAGAAGAGCAAAGACCTAAACTTTGAATGAGGGAAGGGCGATATTAAGAGGGGCTATCCCCTACTTTTGCTCCTCTTTGGGTGTAAATGTGGTGTTAGATTCAAAAGGTACTATCAAATGTTCAAAGATCAGTTAACAAAAAACTAAAGAACATAAAATTCAATCATCAACTGCATGAGCTAGTATATTTTTGAATTTTATCGAAAAAATACTAATTGGGCTCAACGGGGAATCGAACCCCGGACCTCCCGCATACAAGCTTTACACCCAAAGCGGGAATCATACCTCTAGACCATTAAGCCTCACTGTAATAATATTGTACGGAATGTCATCTATGTTTCTTCGAACCCTTTAATCTTATAATGTGTAAGGATCTATAGATTCTTTTATTATCTAATTACTGACATAAGTCTCAGTGGCTTAGGTCGTCAGTCCCAATTGGAAAAGATTTATATACAAATATCGTTAGTTAGATCCTAACCTAATTCACTCCCTAGTGAATTACCCTTGTTTATTATAACTATATATATATCTTCCTACAAGCCTAGCTCTTATGCTACGGTAATATATTATTACATCCCTTAACTCTATTCTTAACAAACCCCTTTCGGCCTTTACCGATTCATATTAACTAAATTAGAGAACCTTAACTAGGCGAAGCCTTGTTACCGTTACAGGCTCATATTTTGTCTACTGAGAGGCTAAGAATGCGTAAGCAATTAAACTATTGTCTGCGGCCATATCCGTTGGAAAGCACGATTTCCCGTCCGATCAATCATAGTTA
>JAKUCD010000186.1:0-14267 GCA_030563525.1 Nadsonia commutata
TCTAGTAGGTTATGGCATCTGCTTAACACGCAGAACGTCCCCAGTTCGATCCTGGTTCGAATCATCTTCTTTTTGCCTAATTAGGTATTTGTAGAGATATAGTTAGAAATATTATTCCTACTTTAGTTCAACCACAGTCAGTGCTCATCGACCTACGAATTCCTTTTCAGACGTCTTTACCTACGAGATCGTAAAAGATATCACATAGGCTTCTTTTTGAATTCCGTCGCGAAAGAAATTACAGGTTCCATCCCATCCCAAGTTTGGTACCTCATTCCCAATGGATTTAACAAACTTCCATTAGCTGTATAATCAAGTTCAGGAATGTTTCCCACTTCCTATCCCTGACGGGTGGTCTCTACATTTCCCAGTCATCTTACCGTTGCAATGGCAACAACGATGAAAAGCCGCCCGAATACTCCCTCCAGTTCCTCGAACCATTCAAACGTCTCCATTTACTAAAATTGGGTCATCTTACTCATATTCCCTAGTCCATTACGGTTCCCCTTCTACCCCATGACGAAGCAAAACCGCGTGTATAGTCGCACAGATGTCGGAAAACCATTTCATCTCTTTACTTAGTGTGGCCGCTTTTATTTGGGGTCTCATCTCTCGCGATCCTCCCCTCATCCTCTTCAAATTGATTCTTATCACCGCCTGCGATCAATCTCATTATTTGCAGCTGGCGTTTCTCGTCCATTTCTATGGGACCCCAAGGCCGTGACTGTTTGATCAAATATAATCTAAACATATTATTTACTATAATCTTTTTGCGAACTAAAGAATAAATGGGACTAGTGAAGAATCAATTGAGATGTAATATAAATATACATGTATATCTAGATGCATATCTTAATAGATATCTTGATAGGTATCTTGATAGGTATTTCTATCTAACAATCTCTTATGCTATTCTCTGTATCATCAACAGTTTGCCTAAACTCTAATTATCTGGTCTTACAAAACTAGCAGTTAAAATGATTTATATTGTCCGGGAACATAGATTTACCTCAAATAAGCCTAGTCATTACCTCACTTTTCTTGAAATAACTCAAACTATTATCGATTGATCTGTGACCACCTTTACTCTGAATCTCACCCCTTAAACAGCTATTAAGAATCTTCTTACCCACAGAGAGGTGTCCATCATTTGGAATTGTAATTTTTAAGACACTCTCCATAGAGGGTTAAGTAAAGGTTGATAGTTCAGTTTCAATGTTACATTTCTTTTGCCATCAACGGACGGAAAATAAATAAGTATTAAAGTCCTTCAGAAGCAATAGGTGACGTAATATAAGAATAAATTTAGATTGTTCTCTTGGCCTGCTCATTTTTTTACTTTTATTATCAATGGTTTTACTTGGGGTTCATTCATCACTTGTGAATTAAACATTTTTCTGAATTCTCGGGCATAAGATCGAAATATCACAAATGAAACATATTTACAATGTGCCAATTTCGGGGCAAATAGAACAGGTTATGGATGATTAATCTTCTTATTGTCTCTAGAACCCAAGTTATAATTTTCAAGCTATTGCTTTGTCGAGCAATAAAGCATATTTTAGTAGATGAGGCTAAAATCTGAAAAAGCTAGCCTATAGTTTCTTCTCATTTCTTGTGAACAGGGAGAAAATATGGAAGTTGGCTCACAACTATTGGTATTATGAGATATAGTGAGATAAATTCGTTTAAACAGGAAATGATAGATAGGAAAGGATCGGTAAATAGACTTATTGAGGAGTGATAAGTTAAAATATTAAAGTAATTAATACATTAGGTATAAGAATAACACGTAACATATAACTTATGCCATGGCGACAGAAAGTGTAAGGAATATAGAAAAGACATAATAGGGTTAGTAGCACCCATGTATCTTATAAATATGATATAAAATCTAAAATAAATACTTAATTGAAAGAACTAATGCTTATATTATAACAAAAAATGCGATTTCTGTGGATGGAAAAAATATTTTCTAGCTTCTAATACGGGTCCCATCTTCTCCGTGCCATTGAGCAAAGAATTAACGTCTGCCTAACCGGATTCTATTTGCACTCAGTTATCACGCGAATATGCGTTTTTATTCAAGAACACCGCTATCTCTTCTCTCATGCTAATGTGTTAGCTTCATATTCAGTCAATAAAATCAATACCCTAGTAAACCCTCCATTGGGCAGCACTACACGTGTCTCTTGGAAAATATTCGCATACAAGATTCAGTTGTGCTACCCAAGGGCCCACTATCGGATCTTAAAGGATATTCAGTTTGAGTTTAACAAAAGATGGCGCCTCTGATAGATATGAATCCAACTATCTCAAAATTTCTCTGAATCAAAGGGACTGACTACCATGAAAATCTCTCCTCAAAACTCTAATATGAATCATTTTGCATGATGTTCACGAAAGTAGTTCAATACAAGTGCAAATTTCACTAAATATATGTTACATCTTTATACTAAATGGAATCGTTGAAGAAAAAAAATGAAATAACTAGAACCTTTGTTATACTCCACTGCGAAGAAAAGCCTGTGGGTTCAAGAAAAGACTTCACATTTTCAAATGAGTATCAATTTATTTTAATTCTTTAATACCCAAAACTTGTCAAGAATGATTCTGAAATGAATAGAATCGATGAATTGTATACTTAAAAAATTCCAATGATACTTTTGACATATCTGTCTATGCGTTAGCAAGTTGGTTCCTCGTAACATTCCAAAACAAAAATGAGGCAATTAAAGCTTACTCTTTTCTTACAAAGAAACTCAGAGTTTAAATTTTGTGGTTAGCAAAACGGCCTCTGAAGCTGCACATAATTTACTCTAATAATATTATTATTGATTGGGGACGATATATCAACAAAATCCTTAAACTTTTGAGCATAACCAATTTCTCACCAGTCTCCGTACCTATGAGCTGCAAAAAATAATTACGAAAATATCCGACGGTGATGTGAATACTACTATACTTAAAAGCATACTTTGGAAGTTTTGCATTACAGCCAAATGTGTTATTATAGAGCCGAGTAAAGCAAGATCTATGTTTTCATGGTTGTCATCTTTCATCTTAACACAGTTTATGGATTAGTTTCTCTTTTAATTGGAATGGTATTCCGATTAATCTTCTTGTTTATCATTTATTAATTTTAGACCCGAAATATGATTTGCCACCCGTAAATTATGTTACTACGCCTAATCACAAAATTGCATTAATTGAAAGCTGCAAAACATATTATACGAAGTCTTAGGTTTACGGAAACTATGGCATTTGATCTAATAATTGAAACGAGTATTATTTTCAGGGATTGTGATGCAGAATTACCTTGTATAAAAAAGCTGAACATTAACAACAAGATTCCGTTAACATAATTTTCTGAAAGTACTGCCTATTAGAAGTCTTTCAATGAAATCTCGATCCCAACTATTTTCAATAATATCTCTTCTCCTCTTCGAATAAGTTATCTAATTTCCCTCCCTTTTAAAATACTACTACCATAGTCATATGTTGAATGTCTTTCCGATATTTAAATACGAGAACATCTACCCGATTATCCAATTATTCAATTATCCAATTATTGAATTTATACTACCATCTCCGTAATAATTCTCTGGTGTACAGTTTCCTATTACTATAATTATTTCCGGCCAATTATAATCGCATCATTCTTCACGAGATCAAACTTTGCATTCTTCCTCACCAGCTCTTTCAGTTGAAATATTACTTGAGATGATACTGAGGATGCACGATAGTAGATGGCAAAATTTCATCAGAAACGAAGTCCCAATCCTTAAATGGGCACAGAATATAGGTGAATTGTTTTGTTAGATACCACTAAAATACCTGAAATTAATGTATGTATAAACTAAAATTGATTATTAGATAGAAGAATTTTTCTACAACTTTGAAAATTTCCACCCTTTCCAAAACAGAATTCCATAGCGATATATAACTCTGCTACGGCCATATCCCCTGGAAAGCAAAACCTTTCGTCCGATTAATCATAGTTGACTCAACGAGAGTCTTCAAAAGGTATTGTGCATCCATACAGAAATGTAAGATGCTGCAGTCTTGTTTTTTATCCAAATAATTATGACTGAATTTTCCGGAATTGTAATGAAAAGGCAGTAATTGAGGATGTGCGGTTACGATATTGGGATGTTCTGGGGATGCTGCAAATGAAACTTAGGAGTTTCTAGGAAAAACTTAAAAAACAGCGTTCTTTTTATATTAAATGGATAAATAAGACGGCGCTTCCATTTAACATAAGTTGGAATAATTGAAACTCGTAAGATGATAGAAGAATAAACAGATTTATAAAAAAAGCTTTGGCTCTCGAAAGCATCATCCTCAGAAAAAACTCGCATTTTACATGTTCTTACAAAAACACAAATTTCCAGCAAATATATTTCTTTCCTTACGGTGCTGGTTAAAATTTAGGTGAAAGCTCCAAAATTCTGGGGAGCTAGAATACGTATAAATGGTTTGGGGAATCGGCAAGGCAGCCGGGGAACTCAGTCGAAGTACTAAGAGCATTAATAACTTTGGCATCCTTAATAGTAATAGTATAGCTGAGTAACTCCTAATTGAAGTATTAGGAATATCAATGATTTCAGTGTCTAATAATTGAAAGTCAATTTATAAAGCCTAAAAGCATAGGCCCTTTGAGCTTGAATTGTTCGTTTGTTGACTTCGATAGCTCGCGCAATCCAGACGACTGACCAGAGAACAGCAGAAAAGAAGCTATGGAAATTGGAAAATATAGTAGAATTCTTGAGTTTCTTCAGATCTGGGTGAAAGTAAACTTGCTATCTTTTCTTTTAAATACCGGTCAAATAGGAAGAGTCAGCTGAAATAGGCAAGCCGGCAAGGTACCAAGTATAAAACTTGCATCTTGGAAACGACAATAACAGAGACTCATACACAAGAAAATAGGAGAGATTACTCGATGTGATTAGCATTAAGAATTAAGCAATATTCTGGCAAGTGATCTACTAGGTCTTATATTATTTGAAACGGAGTTATTCATGTGGAAGTGTGGGGAATTTTGGAAATATACGTGATATTTGCAGCTTCAGTCAACTTCTGATACTTCAACCTTTATGATTTTTTTAGTGTATGAGGGATAAATTACTAAATTTTGTCAAAATAATAAAGACCTTGGAATGATTTAGTGAATGGAGAACATATAATGGTTTACCTATTGAGAGCTTGAAAGAAAATCTAAAGTTACGTGTACATTCAGAAGCACTAACATTGAACGGTTAGCATTCTAAGTGATGCGGATCTATCTGATATTCTGTATGGAGCCAGTCGGAAGGAGATAAGCGTCAGATACTCATGGTTTTATCTGCAAACCTTGGAAAAGAGTGAAAGCGTATATATGAAAGATGTATGCTCTAGCTGTTAATTCTAAAGGTCAAAGATCGTACTACTTAAAGACCATACAATAAATCAGAAGCATTCTCTCTTTATATACCCCTATTTTGGTTAAGTTATCATGGCATCCCGTTATTGAGGACATTTCGGCGATTAGTCATGTTCTGGGGGTTATATTCAATTATTAAATGGGTCATTAAAACGAGAGAATGAAATCGGCTTTGAAGATAATGATCATTTGGTGGGGTTTCAATCAAATATTTCAATACTGGGAATTAGAATGTGATATCTCAATCAGAAGAGGAACCTCAAGTAAAGGATATGAAATGCTTATAAAAGGCAAACATCATATTTCTAAAAAACTCATTGATATAAGTTTGAAAAGAATAGGTTTAAGTAAATCATGCCACTCCGTTTGGTCATTCAGAATATTCAAACTAAGCTAGTCAATCATTGATAGATGTACAATAGAATTAAAAAATTTGACTATTTTGGTGATGAGTTAAATTAATTCATTGCATAATATAGAACACATAAAAGATTAAGGAACATGAAAGATAAGACAGGCAAAAAAACAATGATATGCAAAAAATAAAGCCAATATAGTAAAAATAATTTGCTTCAAGTTATGGACCGTCCTCAATATACTTTACTTGCTATGACAAAGAGTGTATGTCTCAAATTTTCCAAGAAGCCTACCTCTGCTCTCCCGAAAATAATTAGACACTACTAACTCCCCTCTCTAATCTCATGATAAAATCATAATCCTAGTATCAAAATTGCCTTAAATAATCGGTGAAAGCAAACTAGAATAAAACTCTAACTCCTGATCCATCAGGACCCTCTCTAAATTTAAATCCGCTAGATATTATTCTTAAAGATCATTATTGATGATATTACTGAAACACCTTTCATCGGTTTTTTTTTTCAAATACAAATACATCTTCAAGAGTAATGCCACCAACGGAGAAAATTTTGATAATAACTTTGTTATCAAGAAAACCTATATTTTCCTCTTCGTAGAATTTAAATCTTTTTTCCTAAAGAATATGAGACTCAAAATGACGTCTATCCAACTGTTCCAACAATAGTATGGAAGATTAAGACCCTGTGTGATTGACTTTGACGCTTGAATTCATGTAATGCCATTAACATTACCGAATTCACAACACATGGAAACAGCTAAAATCATAATATCCTCAATTAATCCATAGCACTGAGTATACCTTTCTAGAAAACTCTATGTGCATACTTCAGTGTCTACTTTTTCAGATGAATTACTATTCCAAGTAATACCGCAGATACGCTCAATTAAGAAAGGGGTAGGTAGGCTATGCTCTCGACTACAATCTAGGCAAATAACGGAAGGGATCGTGTACACCTGGCCTTGGCGTATAATATGTGTAGATTCGTTAGGGGAATTTCATAAGAAGTATTTTGCTTGCGGATGGGATAAAGTGTTATTGTATATATACGTGTCATTGTTATAATAAACTATCTGATAAACTACTTCCTCTTTACGGTGTAACAATCTCTTTTACAGTGTGCGCTTTGATCTCTTTCCTTTGCCATGATACACGATATCTATTGTTTCTTCAGAGCTTCAATAGAAGTGGACACTTGCATTCATTCAGCGTGAGTCCCTCCCAAATTGGCCAAATGGGAACCTCAGAGTTCTTAATACTTATTGAATCACCAGTGTTTCAATAGATTTCTGTCAATAATAGCCGAGCCGATATTGGTTTTATGAAGAAACTTGATCAATTTTGTTCAGTAATCCCATTAATTACGAAATCAGATTTATCAAGGGCTAAAGATACAAACTTAAACATGGCCCCTCGAACTAATACCAAAGTGTTAGAGTAATCCTACTAAAGGAATTAAGCATGATAGCCATAATTGTTCTTCCATTGGTTGGCGGCTTTTTAGATAAGAGATTCACACACACACTAATAAATTGAGCTGCTTTGCCCCTCCCGAAGCTTCATTGTATGGTCCGGATACAGTCAGATGAGTTGATTTACTATTTGGGGCGACAGTTTCAGATGACGGGTTGGCTTGGATAAGTAATTAAATATGATATTCCAGAAGCTTAAATATCCTTCTTTCTGCAAGTTTTTTTTATTTCTAATTAATCAACCTGATTATATTAAGATTAGATAAAAACTTATCACCAATTTAATTTATTTATTCAAACATTTTTTTGGTCTAATGAAAGTTGCGTAAACAACCCTGACGGAACTCATGTCGTCGCGTCTATAGTTGTAGAAGGTTTATGTTCGACTTTTAATAAAAGAGAAGAGTAGCCCCCATAAATAAATATCCTATATTTATCTATATTTATTTGGAGTGTTCAATTGGAAAGTTTCTCAAATAATCAATTTAACGTTACGATCTGTTTCTTCAGGAAATAGAAGCCTCCTTAACCGCTCTTTTTGTTGTTCAAACGTTTTATCAAATAGTTAGCATTCATTGGTGATAAGCTTACCTTGGTTTTCATTATCCAGATCATAAGTAATTTTTTGTTGTGGATAAGTTGAATATATGGTGAATTTCAATATATTTTTAAAAAAGAGAAAACAAAATTTTGAACTTTAGAAGAATTACTTTCAAAACAAAAATAAATAGTTTATGATGAAGCTATGAAAATATTTAAACAAAACAAAATATATTGCTATAAACAAATTTTATTTTTTCCTTAGTGATTAGAAAGAGGATAAACAATACCATTAGTATTACGCGACTCCTGAACCAAGTCCATTGCTTCGAGGGTCTTTTCTTCTTCAAGACGTTGACCAATTACTTGAACACCAACGGGCAAACCATTCATCTTTTCAGCATCTTAGTACTTGTAAACTTCTCGAGCGACCAAATTAAAACTTTTGAGTGAGAAATTAGAGGGCAAGGAATCTTTATTCTTATCGACCTTGGTAACGGGCATAACACCAGCTGAGTAATCTAGGACATTGTATAGGAAAGGGTAATTGATGGTAAACGTATCGGCGGCGACGTTGCGATGGTGGAACGCGGGTGTAGGATTGGGGACGGTGATTAAGAAATCAAGACCTTGTTGATTCCAGGCCTTGTAAAATTTATTCTTGTAACCTTCTCTTTCAGCATATAGAGCCCATCTTTCAGTGATGGTCTTCTTATTGAAATCCTTAATCAAGTAAGATAAAACGGTATCACTACGGATGTAGTAGAGGTACCAAGATATACCTTTTTAAATCATCTAGGTAATCTTTGAAGTTCAATAGTTGCAATGATCATTATATCCACTGTTTCGGGTGCAACACGATCTCTTAATACAGCTTCACCACTATCGGGGCACATAATTTGAAGCCCTATTCTAAGACCTCTAATGGGAGAAGGAGGGTTAAAATTAACGACCTCATGACCCTGAGCGCGAAGTGCTTGTACCGTCAACTCTAATGCACGGGCACAGGCCGGAATAGAGGTAATAATACCATCATCTCTAATTACGCCAACACGGCATTTATTGGGTAATTGCTTTTCGGTCTTCCAGGGCATAGAGTGACAAGAGTAATCGTATTTCCAAGGTTCCATATCAACAATAACCTTTAAAAAGAACCCCAAATCTTCATAACTACCACAAAAATGACTAGGAACACGTACCGAACCAGCGGTATCGGTACCAATACCAAGACCGGAACCACCATAGGCTAAAAGAGCGGCTTCACCACCAGTGAAACCACCAACAGAGTAATTGGCCTCGTGAGGATTATCGGTGTACCCCCAAACGTCATTATAAGATTCAAATGACATAAGTGTAGGGCACATTAGTCTTGACGAAGGGCACACCACCGGCGTCTCTAAGAAGACGAATAATGGGAGAATCAACCTGGGCGGGCTTCAAAGCCTTATTAACGTAACCAATACAAGAATCGTAACCTTGAACATTACTTGTATCCTTGAGCGAGATGAGAAACCCAACAAGGGGGAGACTGGTATCGATACCATTAGCCCACTTTTCAGCGTCACGAATCATGATTTCAGTTAAACAGTTGATATCCTTTTAAGCACTGAGAGTTCGTTTACCATAAGCCGACAAAACTTGACGCGGGGGGACTTCGCCAGCTTTTAATTGGCCAACATAGTTCTTTCCTTGGTTGAAAGGGGACGTTGATATTCCGGCAGCGCGGCAATACGGTCCTCACGCTCCTGACGTTTGATGCTGATTACCTTCTTGGTGTTGAAGTATTCTCCAATGAAGGTCATAATGAAAGTAATAAACGAGTTGCTTAATGAGGAAGGGCATGGATTGGAATTGGCTGGGGAAATCCCCTATTTATACACAAATGCCCGTGCTCAACGGGTGGCTGATCTTATCTGCTACACATGCTCCTTCCGAAGCGGCGCAATTACAGCCGTGGGGTCAGGTAACAGATCTAAGGTAAATAGACTGATATCCTCTCATTTGGGGTTTTTCAAATTTTTCAATTTATTCAATTTTTTCAATTTATTCAACTATTCGTTATTTACTTGAACTGCTCGGATACGGCTTGGGTTATATCAGTGACACATTGAGGATCACTCAGCGTAGACAAATCACCTAATGAATCACTTTCACCTGAAACGATCTTTCTCAAGATTCGTCGCATAATTTTGCCCGATCTCGTTTTAGGTAGATCATTAATAAACAAGATTTGCTTGGGGGCTGCGAAGGGGCCAATTTCCTTACGAACTTGTAGAATCAATTCCTTTTTTAATCCAATTGAGTCATGGTGGTCATTCTTCAATGAGACAAAGGCAATAACGGCTTGTCCGGTAAGATCATCACTAATACCAACTACAGCACTCTCAGTGACCGATTTATGATTGGTTAATGCCGTTTCAATCTCTGATGTAGACAATCGATGTCCCGAAACGTTAACGACATCATCAACACGTCCTCTAATCCAATAATACCCATCATTATCCCTCGAGGCACCATCACCGGTAAAATAGTATCCGGGGTAAACATTCATATAGGTATCCATGAATCGAGTATGGGCCTTCCATAATGATCTGGCCATTGACGGCCAATGTGATTTGACGACCAGCACACCCTCAACGTCATTACCAGTCAATTCCTCGCCCGATACAGGATCGATCAGCGCTAAATCAATACCAAAGAACGGTAAACTAGCTGACCCAGGTTTCATAGGCGTTACACCACTCAATGGACTAACAATATGAGACCCGGTCTCGGTTTGCCAGTAGGTATCAGAGATATGACATTCATTACGTCCAATATGGGTATTATACCATTCCCAGAGATCGGGCGCGATGGGTTCGCCTACTGACCCCAATGAACGCAACGACGAAAGGTCATGTTTGGTGATATAGTGTTCACCAGCTCGCTTAAGGAGTCTTAGCGCAGTAGGTGCCACATAAAATTGAGTCACACGGTATTTCTCAATAATTGACCAGTATCTTGAGTAATCAGGATAAGCCGGTGTTCCCTCAAAGATAACCGTGGTGGCCCCAAGAAGTAAGGGGCCATAAACAGCATAGGTATGGCCAGTAATCCAGCCAATATCGCCCGCAGTGAAAAAGATGTCATCGTCATGAATATCAAATACGTATTTAGTGGTGGCTGCAGCGCCCAATAAGTAACCACCAGTTGAATGAACAACACCCTTGGGCGACCCTGTCGACCCAGAAGTGTACAATAAAAACAAGGGATGTTCAGCATTAACCGATACACATGGAACATAAGGACGATGTTTAACTACTTCTTCATGCCACCAGAAATCACGACCTGATTGCCAGGGGATATCATTACCGGTACGTTGAAATACCAATACTTGCTTAATCGATGGACACTTTTGAAGACTAGCATCAACAATATCCTTAATGAAAACAGTCTTGCCGCCTCTCTTACCCTCATCGGTAGTGATTAAAACTTTACATTCAGCGTCATTAATTCTATCACGTAATGCACCAGATGAAAACCCAGCGAAAACCACTGAATGAATCGCGCCAATTCTGCTAATAGCTAATACGGCCACTAGAGCCTGGGGGATCATTGGAAGATAAACGGCAACTATATCGCCTTTTTTAACCCCAAATGATGTTAAGACACCAGCCAATTGACTTACTTGTCTTAAAAGTCCACCATAAGTAATGGTGCGTGAATCATCACTATCATCGGCTTCGTAAATAACGGCTACCTTATCAGGGTTGGCAATAGCATGTCGATCAACGGCGTTGTAACATGCGTTTAACTCACCGTCGGCAAACCAGGCCATATCACCGTTAGTTAAATTGCCCTGACGGACCGTATTGAAATCACGATCCCAGGTGAGTAACTCATGGGCCAAATTACCAAAAAATTGATCGGGTTTAGTAATTGATTCATGATACATGGATTCATAATGTTGAAGGTTATTGATATGAGGAGTAGTAGGGTGTTTACTAAAAATTGTTAGAATAACGAACGAGTGAAGTAAATGAGTGATAAATTTAATACATTCTTGATACATACGCAAAGTAATCTGAAGGCGTTAAACGGCATTCGCCAATAGATTTAGTGATGGTCATAATGATAATAATGTATATCTTACTGAACCGCTATTAAATGAATGAATACTCTTACCTTTTATACCTCAATGGTACGGCTGATCCAGGGCTCAAATGCCCCCCGGATCAAGGCGAATATCAGGATCTTGATTGGTCACGGTTCACTTAATCCGATCAAAGTGTTTGTGGGAGAATCCGGGGCAGTGGGCCGCTCGCCCATTCACAACCGTTCATAACTGATAAGCCGGCCGGAACTTCGGCACCGTGAGGCGGCGTATTATTACACATGTCACCGGGGGAATGGAGTTTGGGGCTTCGGGTATCTTGAAGGACAATGGTTCTATATAGTAATGAATTAAATTTACTTTATTATCTCAATATAGTTGTTTCATTGGAAACTAAATCGGCAGTGCGCTAGAATGGTTATGGTTTACCGGACAAATCCTCCTTATGCTGGAACGGTTTGTCGAAATAACTTATATCCCACAATATACGGCAAAAATTATTCATCATCATGTCTATATTTACTATTAATGTCGCAACACAAGCTATATAAACCCACTCTCAACCGGTAATGGTGTTATCCAGACCGCTATCGACCCTTAATGGAAACCTCCAAAAGGCCCCGTTGGGAGGTTGCAATCGACTGCACACCGGGGGAACGGAGGTTTGGTGAGATTGCATCACGATTGAGACAGATGGAGTGTATTGTGGGCTTCGCGACTGCTGTACTATTGTCCTAGTATTTGATTCAATCAAATTTAACTCTTCGAATTTATCTTCAATATATTACAGGCGGCAACTGACCTTGTCTGGCCTCGGCACTCCCCTGCCAGATTGCGTAACTATTGGTTTGTTAATTGAAGCATATTTAACTAGATTTTAACGTGAATAATGATTATGGCAATATTTGATTCAATTTTATGCCTTGGAGGTGTTAGCTAATCGTTTTTTTAACTTTTTTTTGCGTCTATTTTAGGCTTTATACTCCCTTTCATGCTCCTTCGAAGGCCATTGCATACCTGTCTTCGACGGGCCTTACACATTCCTGAACACCCTTGAAAGTTATTGCTTCTTTGAACACCATAGGTAGTCTTCGTATACCCCTACATACCCTTTCATATCTTTTAATGTCCTTTAATACACTTAAACACCCTTGACTAAGTCCCCTAAGTTTCCGCCAGTCCCCGCCTGAACTTGCCACTAATGTGATATAAAATGTATTTCAATAACGGTCAGGATAGTTCTTAGTATCATTGTACCATGTAGTTAGATTTCTAAGCGCGATTATGCAACGAGTGGATGAAATCATAATGTAGATCCAGGATAGTGGAAATTTGGATGAACTTATATCCTAATATAACGAAATATTTGTTTGGCTATTGAAAAACAGTGATTAGCTCTCATTATTATGCCAATTCGTTATAAATCTTCTCACCAGTCACCAAATGCTCAAGTTATCAATTTCTCGGGATCATACATAGATCGTCTTAGCCTTTAGGTGGGGCTTAGAAGATGAAAAACTAGAAAAACTAAAACGGCAAATGCCATACTATATTTGTAATCTATATTTCATGATATATTAAGTTCTTTCTTCTACTAGTTTTGAACAATTCACACGGCCCATGTGGCCACACGCTCGCGCTGTTCAAGTTGCTGAGCCGCGAGCATCCCTAGCCTTTGATTCAATTGGCATTTAGGTTCTACCTGCTGTTCAGTATCTTTCCATAAGAGGTTAATTTTTGTTTTGCCTAGTGCTCATTGCTTAATTTTCAGATTTCTGCCTAAATTAATTCTACGGATTATGAATGGTTGATATGATCATCAATTCAAATTATAGAGCAAAAAGTAAAGTGTTTCGCTCGGTAATTACCAAAAACACTCATCCGCCAGCGATATCTTAACCAACATAATTAATAATAAGCATCATAATTAGTAATGAGAGACGATTAAAAATGTTTCCTGGTTATTGATCCTTAACCGGAAAACCTTATTATCTCAAAGTTAATAGTATCATTTAAAGCTGCTTCCAATTGATTAATCTGACTTATCTCAAATGAATATGAGCTCATAATCGATAAAACCTTCAAGAATCAATAATTATCCTTACTTTTTTTTTAAAAAAAGACGATTGTATGATACACCCAACAGTAATTTTGCCCGGCTTAGGTTCGAACCAATATTTCATTTTATTTTTTACGCTAGACTTTTTCGATAATGGTACATGTTCCCAACTACGCCATTCATAGTACTTAAAACTTGAAGGATATTTTTTGCCAACCACACCTTCTGTGTTGATAACTAAAAAAGAATGGACTGCAGCACCTTAAGTTCCCACGTGGTCTCCCACCGTAGTACTTTTGAAGGCT
>JAKUCD010000187.1:0-14177 GCA_030563525.1 Nadsonia commutata
CAGAGCCCAAAAGATTTCTAATCTTTCGCCTTAACCACTCGGCCATAGTGCCATTCCATAAATATAGAAAACTTTTGACTTCCACAACTACGCAACTTGTTTTTTGTTGAAATTGACGAGGCTGAACTCAAAAGGAATAGTAAACTCGAGCGCATAAAGTGTTGTTATAAGATATAATAAGTGTAGTCTACCATTATTGTGAATAATATAAAGGACAGTTTAAGTACACGATCTATTTAAGTGAATAATAACGGGGACATGAGGAGCCTACCAAGTAAATTGCAATGGGATAGGTTGAGCTTAGAAATGAGTGTGGTCGGTATATATAAAGAAATAAGGTAACAGCTTAATATAATTAACAAAAAATTAAGTAAGTAAAGATTAAGATAATGAAAGGAAAGGAAAATGGAGAAAAATGGGCTAAAGGTAATTACGTGCGGAGGTACAGAAACACGATTTTGTCTAAGCATCAAATAGTTGTGGATTCTCTCCCCTGAACATTGCATCGTCCTGATTATGATAATTATGTGATCCTTGGTTTGCAGAGATCAGGTGGATTATAAACTTCGTTTATAGTAATTTTTTAACTCAGTAAAAAGGACAGAGTAGAGTTGTAAATATGTTGTTCTGTTTGATATAAGTGAATCATTTACCTCTTTTCACACACCAACAGAGGGGTAAATACTGCTTATTTATATCTTTACTTTAAACTCTACCCCGTAACCCAGAAACGGTATATTCATATTACAGGACACCCTAAATAAGGAAATACTTACCTGAAACTACAAGGATCATAATACATCACTTTTAAGATATTTCACAGAATAAGTCAGAATTCAGAATTTAATAATAAGATAGTTATCGGGTTAGGAATAAACTACGTGCAAAGCAATGATTTATTGAGAAAAGTAGAACATTAATAAAAGCAAAAACGTTTGCGATACGAAAATTAAATGAACTTTCAGACCTATATGTTGAATATCATGATCCATCAGTATCAGTAATGATTTGTATAATTTGAGCAAGGTTGTTTTTCTATTTCCATTATAAGCTGAAGAGAGAAATAAAAAGTCAAAATTTTTGGGAGAATAGAAAGATCTCGATTGTGAGATTGAGCATTATAGAATGTAATAATTCAGAAGCGAAAGTGAGAAAATGGATAAATGGTTTAAAATATCAAATAAATATTCATTAGTCGTAACGAATGAGAAAATAGCCCACTAATTAATTATAAAGATATAATATTAGAAGAGTAATCCATGTGAACGACTAGCATGAAAATCGTACTGAATAAGGGATGATGAAATTTTCATAAACAATAAGATTTAATGATTGATTAAATGCTAAGAACTGTTTGTTCAGAATAATTATTTGGAAGATTGTCATAGGATTTATAATTATAGGCCAAATTAAAATCAAAAGATATAAAAGTGAAACAAAACATAATTGATAGATTGTGGTGTGTCGGTGATATTCTTATCATCTACAATGAAAACTTGAAAAAATCCTTTGTGTAAAGTAGATTCAACCAATTATAATCCTTTATTTACCTCGAGACTCTCTTCGTTTGAGCTAAATTTCCTTTTAACCCTACCCTTTTCGTTAATGATATTGCCTACATTCCCATTCCCAATGCCATCAAGCGAGCCAGCCGCTTCCTTTTGATATAGGGTTATTTTTCTGGTCATCTATAATATTTTCTTATCCCCTTATTTTTTAATTCACTTAGCTCACATTGCTGATAATGTCGTTCATCCCGTAACCTAGTACAATAGCACTCACTCCATTATAATTGTTGTTGTTATTACCTCCAAAGGTCTTCACAAATAACTATTTATTTGACAAAATGCCGTTTGCACAATTAACTCTCTTGGTTAATCCACAGTGATTTCAAGACTTCTCATCTCAGATTTAAGCTGCCACAACTAGCGTTCAAAGAGTTAATTAATGAAAAGAGCGAAGTGATTCAAAAGCGCAACCGGCTCTAATAATTAAAATTGATTAAGCAGTCTGTTAGGAATAGTAGAAGCACTCATAACCATTACCCTTATCAACAATGGGCAGTTTTTGAAAATAAGATACTAGCCAAACTCACTTAATTATCTTTTGCCACTTAGCACGAATGGCTATTGACATAGCGCTCTCATGCATGGTGACGGAAGCAGGTTGCGTATCAACACGACAGATAGCAAAGAGTAATTTATAAAATAAATTCAGAACATCCTTGAATAGAAAATAAAGGTCTTCGATTCTATTTAAAATAGTTCCAACGCTAAAAGCTTGTTGCGAAATACTAATACCGTTAACAGGACCGCTATAAGGACTTCTGGCATCGAAGTTAGGTCATAGGTGATATGACTGATAAAATATAATATTAAAGATTCAGGTCGAACATTAGAAAACGGTATCATCCGTAATATAGGCCAAAAATGACCATCGGAGCTGACATTCTTGAGCCTTGGCAGAAGTATCGTTTGCTACCTATATTATCAGCAGTATGGGGGTTTCCCTGGGCAAGTGAAGCGCTGTTGGGAAGGTTGTGGCTAATCACCACAATGTTTTTAATGATAAGTTTATTGTTTGAAGGAGGTAGCTTGTGGTATTGTATCTTAATTATGCAGTATAAATAGCACTGGAGCCCAACATGTGCAAGGAAAACTCATAACTTGGCACATTGAAAGTTGAGACTTGCCACCACATTTATTTCAAATTATCGAGAAGAAAATTTTACTATATCCACTATATTATATATATATATGCATCTTGAATTACAGCCTGGGCATAATAATCCATTAACTTGGAGCATAAAGATATTGGCATATTTAACTAGTTATAGGAGGACTTGAGGATAGACTTGTCCAATTAATAGAGGAACTAGGACTGATGAATTTGTTATTAAGGGTCAAATGAAGAATATATGCGTAGCGAAAAAAAAATTGCTCATCATTATATGAAATAAGTAACAAACAAGTATTCGTTAATTTGTAAATTCTTCTGTCTAACATTTTGAGGGTATCAACTGTTGGGATTTACGGTTACCTAGGTTAGTGTCCTAAAGAAACCAGCCTATAGGGACCCACAAAGTTCGCCAATATATGC
This sequence comes from Nadsonia commutata, assembly GCA_030563525.1. NCBI lineage: Eukaryota > Fungi > Ascomycota > Dipodascomycetes > Dipodascales > Nadsonia > Nadsonia commutata. The sequence continues at coordinate 3,100 of JAKUCD010000187.1, forward strand.
AGATTAAAGGTTTAAATTTTTATACATGAATACTTAAAACCCAATTTGCCTTCACCATACTCTAAAATAATTTTTGTAACTATAGGCATCTGTTCTCTCTTGAATGTTAGTCTCATGTTGAGCGTTATCTGTTTTGTACCATTCTCAAACTTGATATACTAATTACTTTAATATCTTAACCTATTGTAATAACCCCTCAATCATGTGAGAGATTGATATATGATTTTACAGGAAGAATTCGGATAACTGGAGTTACTGAGAGAAAACAAGATATGTAGATATCCTATTAGATTAATTGATAACGGTATACGTGATACGTTTAAGAGATTCAGATTATAGAGAAGAGCATAGAAGATATGTTGTGAACAAAGTTATAACTAATAGCGTAGTTAATAAGTGAATATAAGGAGTGAAGCATAGGAAAGGAAAGAAAAAAATTAAAAGAGGGGCGATGGTAATTACCTCCATAGGTAAAAGATAAGGAAAATGCGCTAGCATTCAGGCGCTATAAGGCTTTATAATATCGTATTACATACGAATGCGAAACCATGTATGCCAATATGTCAGTCTATTTACTTATCCTCTTCTATCTGACATTTCATTTTTATAGGAACACGCCTAGCCATGCCTCATACATAATGCCAATTGGGGCGAGCGAGCTCCCAAGCCCCTTTTATTAACATATACTTTTTGTGTTTCATCAAATATCAACAAAATAAAATAATATGTTCCAAATTGACTCATGAAATATTCCTTGGTTTACAAATTAAAGGATATTAATGAATATCTATAAAATATTACCTATTTTAGATTGAATTATGCAAGATAAAATATTCTCCCGAGAGATATGAAGAAATATTATTGAGTTATATTTAGGAATAATTGGAATATTAACTACAAATAGGTCAGCAAGTCATTCCGAAAGCATATGGAAAGTATACGGTACAAATATAATATGTCATGAGTAATAAGACTCCAGACTAACTCCTTATGAAACAATTGAAGGATGTAATGAATATGTGCAAATTTCGTATACAAAATATATGAAAAAAATATGAAAGTTAGAATTTACCGTCTCCTGGCTAATGAGCGACAACGATGCACACGTTTTTAAGAGCTGTTAAATTCAACCAGAATGCCTCAGGAAGGATAAGAATATTATAAATTTGCCATAAATCCATCTTTAACAATATAGAACTAAGTCGCATTACCCAATAAACTCAATATTGAAATCTCCTAATATTTGCGAATATTCTGAATTAAGTTAAACAAGCTAAAGAATTAAAACATACCAATTCGAGAAAACTCCGACCTATATCCAGATTCCAAATTAGATAACTACGTAACAGAATTATAGAACTAATTCCACATAGTTCTTGGTATAACAACCAATAATGGAAATTAACTAATGGAATGTAAATATATAATGAATAGATAAATGCCGCTTAAGATAATCCTAGCAGGAAGTATATATAATATAGATCATTATCTGAATCCAGTATAGATTGACATTCGGAAAAAAAACTTCCGAAATTGGGACGGTCTCTATTCGTAATAAACACCGGGATTAAAAATTATAGACACAGAAATAATTAATAAACTTGAATGTAAACCTTCTCTTAACACGTTAGGCTTCAATTATATAACAGAGAAATGGAAAGTGGATTATCAAATTATCACACGCTACTTACTATTAACAATTCTGTATATATCCCGAATTAATATTTCTAGATAAATGTTTCAGAACCAAAAACCCCGAAAGTGGAATTTGTAATTATACGTCAGAATCAATTAAGTCAAATATAGATAATTTTCTGCCACCTATTAATACTTCACAAAAATTCTCATTTTATGTATGCAATAAACAGAATACCATAAGGGGACATATATCAAATGGCATGCGTTTACATGAACTTCATTTTCCATTACCTTCCTAGCATTAATACTTCAAAATATTCGAATAAATACGAATCTAATTCCAGTTGGACACATGCGGGGGGTAATATAATAAAACATACTTTCGGCAAGATAAGGGTGCCAAAATAATTACAAATTAATTTCATAAAAAACAATTAAATTTATTGATGAACTGGCGAATACCTCAATCCAAAAATAATTCCAGTAATTCTCCCCCCACCGTAAAATAATCTGTGATAATTTCTTTCAAAAGTTTTAAACTACGTCAATTAATTCCCAGCGATCAAATGTATAATTATCGTAGGCATAAATATTAGTTAAAAAAGCATAGCGAAATAAACATAATATATTTACCAAAATTAATCGGCCTTCAAAAGTAAATAGGTTAAATCTAAATTGCAGAATGAAGTATTACCAAGGTGACCTATTAAAAACCAATTGAATCAAAAATAGAATATCAAAACATTGGGAATAAAAGTCGAATATCACGAATTACTAAAATTAATTATGTGAATGTAATAATAAAGCTGAAAAACTTGGTGGAAATATTTTAAAATCATACGCATCGAAGAGCACCATTACCTGCAGTGACATAAACAAAATCGAAAAAACGAATTCACCTCTAAATAGATAATTATTCGTAAAACAAAAATAAATATTTATATACCAGAATAATTTAATCAAATAATTAAATGGAATATCAAAAATTCTTCCCTTTTTCTATGGAAGAATATAATATATTGAGAATTTAAATAACAAAAATATGAAAATATGAAAAAAGTAAGTTAAATCGATTATAATTTATCAATAGATTTTTAATTATTTAGAAAAAGTGATATAAAACAAGGTTCTTTTTTAATTGCTACACTTACTACATCATTGTGAGAGAAATTTTCTAGATTATTTTCAAAGAATCGTTATGAAAAATAACATACATATTTATAAAATATGTACTTCTCAAGTGAGAGCAAAATGTTGTCGAATAATATAAATCAATTGAAGGGGAAAGAAGATAAAAACATTACCTTCGTCTTGATATATTATGCGTAATGAAATGTGAAAACATATTTAGAGACCAGCTATGTTCAACTGATATTCTATTGAATTTAGGTAGATGATGAATTAAATTAACTTACCTGATAGGACTTCCAATGAATATTAATAATTTCATCGAAAGAGAGGTAACCTGAGAAATTCAATTATACAACTATAAACTCAATATTAAATTAGAGTACAAATTATAATAGAAAATTTTAGGGCGACTTTTTTTATTTTACAATTTCAAAATGTATTTGTGCTTATTTCTTTCGTTAGTCATTCAAGACACATCAATATCATTCTTTTATATAGGTGAACTAGTATCGAATTCTCAACTTACGTTTCGAAAATAGTCAACTGATGTGATAAAACTTTAGAAGTTGAAGGAAGCGGGGGAAGGTAAATTCGATCAAGCCAAAAACACGCCAAAGAAGATAATTCCAAGTTCTGCAGCACTTTTATATCAAGGTAATAAACTAAATTAAATCATTTTATTCGTTTTTAAATTAATTGCTAGATAAACAGAATTTATGCTTCTACGTCAGGTACATTTGGATAATTAAATATGATTTGTATGATATTCAATATCATAAGCTTCTGTATTAAGTTCTCCTACGGTTATAGTTAAGGAATAGAAAGCTAGTGTATCCCGTTTGTCTTCCATTATATCAAAAGGACAACGTTATAACCACTCGATTAATACATGGTTGCTTACACCAAGACCTTCTGAGTTTACCCGTGAAACACTTAATTCACACATGTATTTGTAACTGCATATTTACAAATTCTAATCTATTCCCTGAAAATAATTTTTGTTGAGTCCTCCAGTCACGCAGAAAGTTTTCGTTTCGTTTTATGGGCCGAATTTTGAGTCTATCCCTTGGGTAGTAGTTTCCATTAATTGTCCTTACATATTTTATCATCAATAATGGTTTTAGGATAAGGTATATTTTTGGGGGTTTATAATTCTTCTATATATGATAATTGTTTGAAATTTTATTCGTTGAAGATTTGAATGATAATTACAAAATTGATATCAATTCTACTTTAGGTATTAAAGTGCTTCATTATATTCATTTGACATTCTCTAAGTTCCATAATTATTAATTTCCATATCATCCAACATCCTAAGAAATCTGTTTTTTATTTATTGTGCATTCACTATTTTTATCCCGATTAAGGATTTTGCCCTAGTTGGTTTTAACATTAACGATCTGTATTTGTTATGAGATTTTTTCTTCCTCGAAATTGGCATATGGTGTGGTATTATGCCCGCGGCCCAACATTGACGAGTTATCCAATAATGATTATATTTATAATATCTTAGAAATTTATCCACCATTTCCGGGAAGGGGTAAGTCTGACAATATCAAGTTTTGCTGTATGAGCAGGATTTATGAAGAATGCATTATTTTCATTTATGGTATTAAATAAGTTGTGAAACGTCGTTTAAACTAAAGAAAAGTTTAGAAAATCTAATTGTAAGACGGTTTATTATGTATCCCATGTTTGAAAATACGTGGATAATATTTATATAAATTACTATTATATATTTTGATATAATTTTAATTCTATTTTCTGTATCTCTCTATGTTTCGTTACTTAAACACTGCTTGATAAATAATTAGTGGAATCATTGCTATAACAGAATGTTGTTTTAAATTGAGTACCAAATCGTATCATTAATATGCCATTCTTATATGATTTATTAATTTACCATTAATCATTGATTTATAAATATTATGAGATACGAATTTAATTCGAAATTTTGCATCGCCTACATTCTCGTAATGCACATCTTCATCAGTGATTCACATATTGCCTATTATTACCCTCGCTTGCTGCTACTAACTTCATTATATGCTAATACACTCTATGATCTCCATAATTAAGATATGCAAACACGGAATTACTATAAGCAAAGTCTTATTATTGTTAGAAAGGAGTTTTAAATTCAGCGATATGAAATTATCCAGCTTTTCTTATATTCTCAGTTTTTTATTTATATTTGACTCGTTTTATAATTTAAATAATTTAGTTGTTTTATGGGATGGTATAATTGTCCTCTGATCATATTCCTGGTAATTTGGGATACAGTTTTTAATTAAATGTCGAATTCGATGTCGTTAGCATGAAAATCCAACGTGGTTAAATTTGTTGCTGGAGTTTTTCCTTAAAACCTATTAATTGTGTCAGAAATCTCTCTTAAATCTTTTGATTTATTGAACGGATCTTAATAAATTAGTATTTTATCTTGTCAATTCATCAAAATCAATTATGCCTACTAGATTGAGTTATCAGCAATTACGATGATAACCTCAGTGTTACGGTTATTCCTCCATTCATATTCATCTTTTTTTTTAAATGGCCAATGTAAATTACGTATTGGTATTGGAGTTGCATTTGGCAGTGTAAAGCCATCAGGGAGGCTTATCAAATTCAGTTGTCGAGTTAAGCTTCATGTGATTTGAAGGAGAATCTTTAAATGACATGCTCCTAGTTGTTTATAGCATAGTCTATCGAGATGCAAGCATATCCCTCTTTGTAAGCGTAAGTATTTTCCTAGCTACATATTTGTAGTTCTTAATTTTTTTAATATCTTATTGACAGGGTGGTGTTACATGACTAGAGTGGTCAGAATTTGAACATGTAATCAATACAGTTCTATTAAATATTTCCCCTTCTTGATAGTGACTTCATCAATAAGGGGAAATATCTACTGAGGAGATTATGGTACTTATTGATTCATTATTTGGTGTTTGATATTATGATACGTTCGGCTCTATCTTCTATTCCTTTGCTAAAGATGAATGTTATTTCGGGTTACATGAACATAACGCTTTTACACGCTGAACATAACGCTCTCACATGCGAAACAGTATTACGGAATTTAATCCCCGGGTTAGTTTTTTGAAAGCTAATTTTCTTATATATTAGTATTGTAAATGTTTTGTAGCTTTTCTGATGCAAGTTTCAAGCTTGCATTCGGAGTTTGAAAAAGTTGTTGGAAGGTATTACATGATTGTAATTAGATCTTCTAATGACGTTACATTAGCGATCATACTCTGGAAACTATGACTCTCGCTGTAAGATGAACCTGATGTTTATCGGCTCGTTACTGGCTGAACTCTTTCCTTGGTTGCAATTCAAATAAGTTGTTGATGAGCCGCATGGCTCACCGTCGTACACATTTAAGAGGCTTTCAGTATAAGCTTCATCGGACAATCCTTAGACAAACAGGCCGAACAGCCCTATATTGTAGTGAAACTATATAGTAACGTATGGTGAGGCCTGTAGATTCATCTAAGTACTTCGTCATTTATGGTTTTCAGTAATATGAACATCCCGTGCCTAGGTTACCAGGTAGCGCCGTAAAGGGAAGGGATATTTACCCAATATTTTATTCCTCTTTTATTATGTTTAGTTAAATGTAAATGATTTACGTACCATAAACAATATTATCTTTACATCCCTGCTCTGTATATTTTTCGGCGGTTTACAAATGACTACTCCCGAAGGTTTTAATTGACGTGACTACTGTAAAACAAGGATTATCGAATTCTCGTAGTAATGAATAATATACTTTTCTCATCCGCGGCAAAGTCAGGTCACGATTTTATAGTATATCTTCTTGTGTTCTTCGTATTTGATATTCCATCTCTTATGAAGAGAACTCAAGATGGGAATAGTTGTCTCCAATAGTTATACCTAATGAGCTGATTTTTCATTGCCTCTGTCCATTGTTCTTTTGCAAGTCGGTTCTACTCTCTACCTTATCTCCAGGGGAAATTATTCATCCCATAATAGTGGTTTTCGCAAACTTAATTAAATGCCTCGGTACTAGTTCCTACTAATATAATTCACATTACGTGGGTAATCCTTAATCCCCAACAGAATTCTACTTCAACTTTCTTATTCCGTAATTAGCTAATCACTTTGGTTTTCACCTCAGTATGCTCTGGGAAGCAAACATTCAATTCAAAGGTTTTCGTAAATAGAAATTTTAGAAATTTATCCTTTGCCTTTGCCTTTGCAAGCAACAAAGTATAGCATATATGAATCAGGAGTTGAATGTTTTTCAACTATTTCGGAAGAAGGTACGTAAATAGCAAATTCCTCTATGTACCAATTATAACCATTGTAGATAGATATTTTAAGGTTTTAGTTACGTTTGCTTTATTAAATGAATAGAATGTGCATCAATTAGACTTATATTCGTTGCAATTTCCTTGTATATCTAGGGGCCATCTTTTTCCTTCTAATATTTACAGATACGTCATCAAATCTGACGTTCGCATTATGCGCATGCAAAATCAGAAGAATCTTTCCGATTTTGTCAAATCTGGTTATCATCTGATATATGGGACAATTGCTGATTGATAGAAATACATATTTTTATACTTACTGGATATCTACTATCTTATTTTTTCGGGCTGTTTTGCTTTTTTTTTGATTAATCTTCACAATTGATTTAAAATAATTTGGATTATAATGTTTCAATCAGTTTATTCACCTATCCTTTTCCAACTGACAACTCTTTTTATACCCTGTTGTCCCTTTCTGTCTCGCAGGTCCATTATCTGTGAGAAGGCCTCCAAACTTTCTCAATTTTTACAATTTATTTAAGAGCAGGGAAACGCCTTTCATGTGGATTATTTCTGTGAAATGATTAAAAGCCTATATACGAAAGATTGAATTATCTCGTGTTCATTACCATACGAGTATCTCTGATACGGAATGACATTTTTGATTACTGGTATTGATAGAACTAGTTTTGAATGTATGGGGTTAATTTCTCGGCAGGTATCAAAATAATATAAAGATTATAACCGACGAAGGAGTTTTATAGTAGCTAGTTAATAGGTATATAAAAGAAGAAAGATGATAAGGGATGCAGAGTTTTATAGTTTTTGGTTACAAATCATAACTATACAATGCCAGGGTACTCATACGTCAAAATTCATATCAGTTTCACTTTTCTGTTACACTTATTTTAGGGTGGATAACAGTACATGTAAGTTATTTTTCAATGGACTGAGATTTTAGAGAACCGTAAAATTGACATATTGAGAATACAAAAAAAGAATTAATATAGTTGATTTGTGATGCAATATAATTTAGGTTTAAGGAAAAAATAAAAAGAAGTAAAGAAGGCACGTTTGTAGAAATTGAAATAGAGGGCCAAGCCAAAAGCATATGTGTTGCAATATCGTAGCATTGCATTTTTATGACAATATTAAGAAAATCATTAAACTCAACAACCTCTTGCTTATTCAACCCTCTATCTTATTTAAAATCTATTACAAAATTCCACGTGCCATGCCCTCAAACTCTCAATGCAGTCGAGTTAACAAAACATCATTTCATCAACTATTCAATCTATCTTTACCTTGTTCTCAATATGTATCAGTTAAACTAATTTTTATTATCGGGATCTATTCTGTTACAATTCACTTAAACAGCTTTTTCGCGTATATGTTAAACCTATCTTGAGCAAATCTTGTACTTATTCAATACATTATGTTATGCAATATAACTATAGAATCCATCGATTATGTCTTCCAACAATCTATATGATCTTGCTTTCCAACTCTCACAAAGGAGCTACAGATATAGATACAAAAATGGGAGCATGCATAAGCACATAGTTGTTGTGATTCCCATTGCTCGTTATACTTATGACCTGCTATCTAGAAAGCTGTTTATCTCAACAACTATTAATGACAAAAAAATTAGTAACTCTCGTATTTTCACTACTGATAAAAAGAAGCCCAACGGGGGGGGTCAAACCCCCAACCTTGTGATGACTTTAATTCCAAGAATGGATTTTTAAGAGTCACACGCTCTACCGATTGAGCTAGCTAGGCCGATCTAATCTCTAGCGGATTCGAACCGCTGATCCTTGCTTTATTAACGCAATGCCTTAACCGACTGGACCGAGGATCTTCTGATGTTTATTGAGAGGCGTTTGCCATTGAGAAACTCTTTGATTTTGTAATTTTTATCTTTGTAACGGTAATGAGGCAGCGAATGAGAGCGTTTGAGGACTCGGTCGTTGCTATTGATATTATGGAGGTAGTAGAAAGAGTCAGAATAACTGGAGTAACTTAGAGAAAATAGGATATGTAGATAACTTGTTACATAGATAATAACAGTATACTTAAGAGGTTGTTTAAAAGATTGAGATTATAGAGAATAGTATAATAGATATATTGAGAATAAAATAACAACTGGGCGGGGTAAGCGACTATAAAAAGTGAAGCTCATGAAAGGAAAGAAAATGAGGAAAGGGTAACAATATATTACCATGTATATAGATGCAAGATACGGGACATGTGTAAGCCTTCAAGCGTTGTGAGGTTCCATGATGTTGAATAGGAGTGACATGATATTAAAAGAACTGTATATCCCAATAAAATTGAAACTGTGTTATACCCCTGTTATACCCCCCCTTTTGATATCCTAATTCGTCCTTATTGTGAGAGATTGAGAGCCTCATCGCTGGGATTTATTAAGGCAGATATGAAGAGATTGAGTACCTGAAAGAAAAGAAGAGAATAAGAGATGTTGAGAGCATGTTTGAGAGATAATCAGTATATATAGAGAAACCGTTTAAGAGGTTGTGATTCTAGAGAATAATAAAATTGGTATATTAAAAATAAAATAAGAACTAGCGTGGTTGATATCGGATGAAATGGGCAAATTGGAAAAATAATAAACTGAAGAATTAAAGGGATAAAAGCAATTACAGGTATAGATAAATACAAAGCAAGGGACGAGTATGGGTAAAAGTGTTGTCGAGTCCCTTAGCATCTTATCGTTATGACATAATAGTGAGATAGCCATTAACCTCAAAAACTTTACTAATTAGACATCTTCATGTGGTGTATTAAATCCTCTGATTTTGAATCCAGAATATCAATAATATGGAGCCTACATTTAGTATTTACATATTCTTGCATCCATCGTTAATATATATTTATTCTTTGTTTACTTCTCTTTATTTTCTTGTATCACAACCACCACTTTACTGTTGAACTATCAAATATGCTGTGATTCAATCTCTATAACTAGTTTTCCAGCTCAAAGTTATCCTATATAATCTCAGATATACCCTTACTTTCTTAAAAATCTGCAAGATTGTGACGAAAAAATGGAATAGCCCTTATGTATATTAAATGTGTAATGTTTCAGAACACGGTTACACAAATGATGAGAGTTTATTAAATCCGCTGGAGGCAACCTGCCATCTGTAGCGAGGGGTGAGGTTTTCATCTGACATTTGTGATGGGATTTAAAAGGAGAAACGACATAGCTGTTTCTTGGTATATCATGTTTAAAGGTGTGGGACAGAGTGCTGCAGGCTGAATGGACCGATGGGCCGTAACTGTACTCACGCATGGGTAGTAGAAAAAAGTAATACAAACTATGAATTATTTATGCCATACCGATGGATGGCCACAAAACGGTTTGAAAAGAGAAGAACAGATTTGGGATTAACGGTTTTCAGGGTAATGGCCCATAATGATACCAGCATTTAGGAACTCATAATACCTACTTTCTAATGAATATATTGATGATTATATATAAGGTTTCTTTTACCCTTCTTTTATATGCTCTTCACTTATCTAGTAATACAAGTGCTCACAGTTGGTTGCTAATCTTATCTACGGCTACCTTTTGTTAGTGGTTATCTTGATACCCAATATATTAGTTATATTAATATCCTTACTCATATTGTTACTGCCCAAACATTCTATTTACGTATCCTGTTCTATCTGCCATTTCTTGTTTATACCAGTTCTTCTTATTATGTCTCATACTGCCAATTGCTGTGAATGGGAACTCAAATTCTCCTACGGGTATGCTTGGTAGGTATGGTAGTAGCAAAAGAGAGGTTTGAGAGAAAGAAAAAAAAGAAAAAAAAGGAATATATATCTGCATTTAAAAGATGAAACAAATTAAAAATTGACACAGACAGGAATCGAACCAGCAACCTTTCGATAACCCTTTAATAAAACTTAATTGGAATCGAACGCTCTACCATTGAGCCACCGCGTCAACCACTTGCGCCAGCCCGGAATCGAACCGGGGGCTCACCGATGGCAACGGTGAATTTTACC
>JAKUCD010000188.1:0-14154 GCA_030563525.1 Nadsonia commutata
CCCCCCCCCCCCCCCCCCCCCCCCCCCCCCCCCCCCCCCCCCCCCCCCCCAAACATACAAATGCGACCTGCGACAGTTAATCCTACGGCGTGGATAACCGACCGGATCGTCTCACAGAAACTCAATAAACTCAAACTCACTTTTTTAATATGTGTAGTATTATATAAATTAAATTATACGCACCTGATACTCGTTTAGGCATGAATAATTACTATATAATAGGCACAAACTCTCATAGTTTAAAGTATCATAATACTAAATTAAGCGAGGCAGCCGCAAAGGCCACATGATCAGGCTATGAACCGCCTCCCCGCAGGATATGAGACTTGGGGTTATAAATAAGTGTTCTATACTACACGATGGATGGCCAGAGAGAGGTTTTAACAATGATAATAATGGTATTAATATGTCACTAATGAGACGTAGAAGTAACATAAACAGGGAAAATATAAATATATACATGATAATAACTGAATAATGAAAACAAGCGGTGTATAATAGCAAAGTCGTAAATGCAATTTGAATGGATGGGTAAAGCCACCAAAAAAAGGGAATAGAGAGACAAGGGCAAAATAAAGTTAAATAAGCACCTTACTAAAATATTCAAGGTACTGAATGAAACCCAAAGAAAAGGCCAAGATGAGCTCATTCAAATCGTTCAAGGCATGGAAGGAAAGAAGGTGAAGAAAAGAAAGCAGTTGAGAGAACGACTGAGAAGATATAATAGCTGGGCATAAAAACAGCCACCTGTACCTTTTTAGTTCAATTTCTTCTTATGATATCGATACAGGACAATTAAGTCGACTTTCCGGGACCGTTGGCGGCAGACTCACCAGCAGCACCAGCACCGGGGGCAGCACCAGCACCAGGGGTGGTACCTTCAGCGGCCTTAGCGGCAGGTTCTAAATCTAACTTAACTCTCTCTAATGCCCGGAAAATCTTACTTTGCAAATAGAAACTACCACTCTTATCCTTAGAGTTAACACCAAACAAATGTTCGTATTTGTTTTGAGCAACGTCAACTGTGAGCTTCGAGGGTTCGACATCGAGAATCTTACAGGCTTCATCTAAGGAGATACCACCGGTCTTTTGTCGGGCAGCGGCGGCTGTGGAGGCTTTGGCCGAGGCACTAGAGGCTTGCTTGTAAGCTTCTGAGAAGGCACGACCAAAGGCCTGACTACCAGTAATAACTAAGTTGACGATTAAACGGTGAGCCATGATGAATTAGATATGTTATCGGAGTATGTATGCTGTTTGCGTATATTCAAGCTTGAAGTGATGAAATCAATGAGTAAGAAAAACGATGGAAAATTTCGTCATTGGAATGCTCCCAACGTTGTGGTAGCTAAGCCGTAATCGCCGCGGCCATGCGTCTCAAGTTTGCCATTTCTTCGTATTGAAGTTATCTCCAATCAAAAACGTCTTTTTTGAACTGAATTTAACAGGCTCAAACGATATTATTCAAGGGTGGTTCACTCGCTATTCTCTGGGGTTAATTAGCTGATTTATCTACATACCGTGATACTGGAGATTTCTTTTCCTTTCACCCTATTCTTTCAGCCCGTGCCGATTACCGTTCTTGTGGATCTCACGCGTATTATCAATATTTTCTCCTTCTCCATTCACAATTAGCCGATACAACACAACAAGGAAAAGCTCCTGGCTAGTGACCCTCTATTTGGTATTATATTCTGTACTTGTACCATGAAAACGCTAAATTTGGTGCATAACGCTACATAGTTTCTCTCTTATTATAACTCTCATCATGGATTCGCTTGCGTCACCCAGCACTGGTCGAACCACGATCCCGTCACAAATTCAAAGCGGTTCATCCGAAAAATCAGATAAGATCGATGGTAAACACAATAATATCTCGGAATTGTCATCAACTCCCTCTTCTAACGCGTCGGGACTTACGCGTCAAGGTAATGATTCTAAATCTAACGCTAAGGATTTATTCAAATTAAATACTCCTAATGCTTCACCTGGCTCTAAAACAACAATTAAATCTTCATTGTTCGATCAAAGCTTGTCATCGATAATAGCATCTTCGTCTAAACCTAATCGAAAACATTCTCTAATCTTATCTCCTTCGTCAAAGACTAAAACTACTGAACCCGGATCTGACCTTAGCCCCTGTGGCAGTGTCACCTTTTCCGCTAGTAGTAGAAAATCTTCATCATCTTCATTTCACGCCCCCGAACCTGTACCTATTGACTCGGGTATAATTCGATGCATTTGTGATTTTTCTGACGATGATGGATTCACTATTCAATGTGAACGATGCAATATATGGCAGCATGCCGTTTGTGTAGGTATCAATAATGAAGATGAAGTACCTGAAATTTATTTATGCGATAAATGCCATCCTAGACCATTGGATATAAAAGCCGCTCAGGCTAAACAACGTAAACGACTTGAAGCAATTAATCGGAGACGTAATATTTTGAGAGAACGTCATAATAATAATCGATTGACCGTTAATGAATCATATCTCGAATACTCAAAATCACAAAGTGGTACTGAAAGTCCAAAAGAAACATCTAACAATAGAAGGAATAGACTTGCGCGATCAGGTACCGCGGAGACTAATGATGAAAATTCTGATTTTGATGATGGTAATCGATCAAATTTCAATTGGCCAGTTTCAAGAATTTATAGTGATTATTATACTCATGTGGAAGAAAATCGTATTGCTAATGATGACGATCAACCCTTCATAAATGAATTACCTACTCGATTAGCCAAAGACACCATAACTGCTGTACATTTAACGAAATCAGAATACAGCAATATTGATTTGCCTCAACTTCACGTTAAACAAGTAATTGATCATTCTAAACAAAAGTTTAAGGGGTTTTCAAGATTAGGATTATTTATCGGTACATCAGTGCCTCGTGATAGATTTTTGATTCAATATGTTGGTGATTTATACTCAAAGACCAAGTATAAATTAGATTGCATAAATCAATACCGTGATTTAGGGTGTCCTAAATTAGGTGTTATATTTCATCATTCTCTTCCATTAGTTATTGATGGTAGAATCATTGGTAATGAATCAAGATTTTTAAGAAGGAGTTGCACACCAAATTGTCGTGTTACTACAGTTATTATTGATAACAATCAAGTAAAATTCGCAGTATTTGCCACTGAAGCAATCAAGGAAGGTACAGAGTTAACAGTTTCTTGGGAATGGGATGAACAACATCCAATTCAAAAAGTACTTCGAAATACTCCCATTGAACAACTTGATGAATCTGAAAGGCAATATTTAGTATTTTCAGCTGATTTAATTTTACAAAAGATTGAATGCGCTTGTAATAGTGGTCCAGATTGTACTATAGCCAGAATGAAAAAGGCTTGCGGTCCAGTACAAAGAAGTACTAGACAGAGTAAGGCTAATAAGCATAAGTTGGATGATCATATTAAGAGTGAAGATTCAACACCGCCCGCTAGTGATGGGTCTATTATTAAGGAACCATTATTTTGGGCGTCTTTTCAAAGTAAAAATATACCAACAGCGGCTGATCTTTTAAATCGAATCGATGAATCAAAGTTAAGAGCTAGGAAAAGGCTGATTATTAAGTATATTAGGGAAATGGAAAGATCAAAGCTTACTGATTCGAATTCTATTCAGACTGAGAAAAAGGAAATTCAAGCTAATATCGATATGAAAACGTTACGACATACTGATTCAAATAAAAGGCAAAAGGTTGATCATTCTTTCACTCCAAACGGTGAAGCTCCGAATCAAACAGCTTCAAACGATAAATTCTTACCACAAAAGAAAAGATTACTTAAATCTTATTTACTTCTTAGACAAGAGTATGAAAGTTCACCTGAAACGATACCTAAATATCGTACTCGTACTCATAGTCAATTATTCGCTGATATTAGCGGTGCCGTTTCTCCGTTAACATCATCATTACCTGCATCACCGAGATTATCATCATTACCTTATATGCCATTTACTCATAAACCCTCACTATCAGCTCACCAGGGAGTTTCATCATCAGCATGGAATCAACAATTTCAATCATCATTAAGTCGATCAGCATCTTCAGAGGAGATGTCAACATATATATCAGGACATCCATCATCATCTGCCATTACACAAAAGGGTTTAACATATAATCAACAAGCACACGCCACACCACAACCCTTATCTCAACCCCAGCAACAAACCGCAGTTTCACTGGGTCATTCAGCATCTCAAAGACCATATTTCCCATCACAATTTCAATCACACACATACCCTCAGGACCCCACAATTTCCTTATTATCATCCCAACAAGTTTCTAGTATGACTCCTGGCCTATCGGTCGATTCATCAGTGTCATCGGCCTCAATTCCAATTGTATCAGCATCTATCCCTTCAACTAATTCGACTTCTTCAACGATAAGACCTAGTGTTAAACCGATTAAGAAATTAAGTTTTGCTGATTATAGGAAAAAATTAAAGCAGCCTGCGGCGAGTGGCTCTTTGCCTGATAGTACCAAACCCACCACCGACACTACCACCGCCAGCTCACCAGTAGATATAAAGACGGATTCATCACCCGTTCCGAATCCTACTTCTGATGGACATAATAATACGGCCACTGGTTCAACAAATCTGCAGTTTAAAATATAACTGTTATGATGATTGTAAATTCTAAAAAAATGGATTCATTTATTATTTTCTGCATCCTTTGTTTTATATAAATTGAAGGCAAACTATAATTGACATATAATAAAAATTAATTATTAATGAAAGTAAATATAGTAGCAAATTTCAAATAAAAAGGAAAAGAATAAAAACAGCAAAAAAATGAAGAATTAGAAAAAAATAAATTATCTCATAAACTCTACAATATCGAAGAACTCATGCTCAATTCATTTATCGGATAAACTCGATTAGAATAATCTGATGTAAATTCCTGTGGTACTAAATCAATAGGCTGTGAGACGTACTCTGGGATTGTGAAGTTTTCAAATGGGGAAATACAATTATCAATTCCAATATCATCATCTCGAGTAATACAATCATCAAGGTGTTCCGCCACGTCATCAAATTTACCATAATTTACCGTTTCACTGGTGAAGGGACTCTTATATCTTAATAAGCATAAGGGATGCTTTTTCATAATCATGCTCTGTATATATAGACCACTGGCATTACTCATTGGAATATCATCATTATTACTATTATCATCATCATCATCATCATCACCATCATCGTCATCGTAGAAGGGTTGATTATTATTAGTATTGGGATTATTTTCACCTTGATGGACTTCTTTATTAACATATTGACCAATTATTTCATTGGCCGAACTATTTTCATTTTGAGCCGGTCGGCGAATATGATTAATTGACTTATTATCTCCATGAATGAAATTATTAAATGCCTGGACTGGGGGAGAAAAAAATTCTGAATTAATAGAAAATGCATTTTTTCTTTCATTAAAATTGCTATTAGGTGATACAAATTGATCCATCATACAATCTTCATCATTCTTGAAATCACCTTCCGAATAGTTTGAGTCATTCAAAAATCCATTATTATCCTTATTCAAAGGACGATGAAGAAATTTACCAGGGGAAAGCTTTTTCAATGAATTTAATATCATCCTGGGAGGACTTGGGTTGCCAGGGAAGGTTGAACTAAGTGATGTTTGAAATGATGATTTTTTCTTCAATCCTAATGATTTGGTATTATCACTATTTACTAACGATGAAAGATCCACAGAGATACGTTTCTCATGATTAACCTTCGGTTTATGACTCTTGGGATTAAACCTTCCAAGATCATTATTAGTAGATGAAGCATTCTTATTAATAGAAACTGCCGACAATGATAATTGTGGTGATTTATTCTCAGAGATGAAATATTCATGATTAAGAATCTGTTGAGTTGAGAATCTAGAATTCGGATTCCATTTTAGACAATTCTTCACTAATAAGGCTAATTTGCTATGCTCAGATTTTTTAAATAAATTAATTATTCTTATTCCGGGCATTTTTGGAATTTCAATTCTTAAATTTTTAGCTAAATCATATGCCTTATCCCAACCACCTAATTCACAATATTCCGACGGGTTACCCAACGTGGAAATTAAACGCCAAAGTTGATCAGTCTCACTTTTACCAGGGAATAACGGAGTAAGATTAGCTACTTCAACGGCAACAGCTCCGAAGGCCCAAATATCAATAGGATAAGAATATTTTCCTTGTCTTAATAAGATTTCCGGTGATCGGTACCAACGAGTTGAAACATATGAGGTATATGGATCAGTATTACTAACTCTTCTTGCTAACCCAAAATCAGCTAATTTAACAATAAAATCAGGTTCATTAGGAATATGGTTTTCAGTTATAAGGATATTTTCCGGTTTTATATCACGATGGAAAAACTCATTGTTATGAATATGATCAATACCTAAAATTAACTGATAAAGTATACTTCGAATGGTTCTAGTATCAAATGCTACACCTTTCCGGGATTTCATCAAGGTATAAATATTTTGTTCCATGTATTCAAGAATCATATGACATCTAAAGCTAACTCCATCAATGAAAATCTCATATACTGAAATCAAATGAGGACTTGGCGGCACTTGACTGATAAATTCATACTCTTTTAGGTAACTGTAATCAATGACCCTTGGCAACTTCGCCTTCATAATTTTGATGGCCACCTGAAAAAAAAACGACAGTTAGTGAGATATTCAACTATTATTAGTTAGAACTTAAAATCACTTACAATACGGGTTTCGGGAATTACTGGGATATCCTTTGCGGTTTGAAAAAACGCATTGGCTGAGAATACCTCACCAAAGCTCCCATTACCCACCTTTTTTATTAATTTATAACGATCATCTAAGTAGCGAATAGGAAGAAGTTTTCTGTTTTGTAGCATTGATAACCAGAGAGGGAGGGGGGGTTGCTAGATAAGCTTACTATTGGGTGTCACTTTGAGAATGTTGTACTTTCACACAGGATATACTGGCACGACCAGGATGCCACGAGGAAAACGAGTAATAAGTACTGGAAGATTATATTTAAATATAAATATCAATTCTCTAACCAAGAGATTGAAAATGCTTGAATTCTCTTACCAGAAGCGTTGCCAGCCTGGTAGTCGCTTATAGTGATCAGAAAGAACGGTGAGGATGGGTGGAATGAGAGGCATATATATTGCTAGCTCATGCGCCTGACTTCTCCGCACTTTACACGGAGATAGATCTAATTGAGAGCTTAAAGAGGAGTTTATTCTATTTATATGGGATATGAAGACGAGTCACTCGTGGAACACAGTTTATTACGCGATATCGTTCAACTCAACCGGGAAAACTGATATCTCATATCATCACCTGAACAACAATATCCCTGTTTTGTACCGCTGAAGCAATCGTCGACCCGCCATCGGTTTTAATCTGCCACTCGGTCGGGTCTGTCAATATTCCTGAAGTAGTTAAAAGTTTAAATTATTGAAATATACAATTTAGCTACAATCGAAGCTTTGTGTAATACTAGCATATCAGTTCGTCGACGCTGGATTAAGTTTGAGGTCGATTTACCGGACACTTTGGAGAACGTGACATGACTTGTTTGACGTTAACCGTACACTGATTTTCTACGGGGTTAGTTCAAGATAAGATATTATAATGGCCTTGCTATTATAATATCTCATTACTATTATCATCAATTCTCCATACCATCACACCCACGGCTCACAGCCTGAATGACAGATGCATGAATCTACCCACGTGACCCGAGTTGAGATAATTATGCTGAGGTTTTATCTCAACTCTGACTGGCGATTCTGATTATCAACATCAATAGCCGACTTTCGTTTGTTTGCATACATCTTTTCCGGTAAAGTTTTTTACCATTTCCCAGCTCGTTTTACGCCGATTAAAGGCTTATACTCGATATCTTTGACTTATCTCTTGTCTTCCCGCTCGTCCGTTTATTATCGCTCGTTTCACACGTTACCCGAACTAGATAATACCGGCTTTTGGCACTAAATCTCTTTACGCTTTACAGTTTAATCTTATTTTCATTCAGTTGCCTTTACTTCAACCGTTACATATTGCCATCTGTGATATACTAGCTTTACCTGTTACTTTACCCACTATCTAACCAACATGCAATCTTACGCGTCCCAAAATGGTCGCTCATCGCCTCATTATCATCCTTCACCTTTACCCTCACAGGGATTTTATTATGATGGGGTGTCTTCCCCTGCAAATCGGCCCAAACCTCTTTACACAAATGGCCCTCAGACTGATGGTGCTAATGTTGAAACTATTTCATCACACCGAGCGACTATTGTTGCGAATTTAAGATCAGCTACTGATCGGAGACAACAAGAATTGGAACAAACTAGAAAGCAAAATTCTGATTTTCCTCAATATTGCGGCTATCCTGATTCATCGGGGCCCTTAGAAGGGCAGGTAGCTCAAGGTTATATTGAAAATCAAACTAATAATCAGAATTTAAATCGTGATTCTTATTCAGGCGGATCAGATCCTGATCATTATGTTTCTATTTATAATAAAGGAACTACTCAACAACAACAGCAAATTCAACAACAGCAAGTTCAACAACAGCAACAACAACACCATCACCAGCAACAACAACAAGTTGCTCAGGCCACTTTAGAACCTCAACAACAGTTTAATAACTTTATAGAACAAGCGCCGTACAACCCGCAACAGCCACCAATGATGAATCAAGGGTACCATATGTCCCCATTTTCTGGTCATCCAATGCCCCCAACCCTTCCTTATCATATTATGCAATACAATTCTGTCCCCGTTCATCATATTGCTCCACCACCTCCACCTGGAATGAATTTTATTAATCCCAATCATATGCCACTTAAACCACAATATCAATCTTCAATGCCATCACCGTTATTACCCTATGGACAACCTAATTATCCATCGGAGTTTAATAATAATAACCAGTATTATGAAAATAACAATGATGCTAATGGTGAGAATTTAAAAGTACAACCGGCTTATCAACAACAACAATATCATCAACCACAACCACAAGTATCATTACAATATGGGTCAAGACTTGAAATTAACCCTGTTGCTATTGATCATCAAATGCTTTTATCACCATCAGCGGCTATTTGGGGTAATAATGTTATTTCATCACCCTCCGCACAGTTTCAAAAACTTGAAATGGATAATTTATCTAATGGGTTTTCACAATTAAGAACTAATGATCAATATCAGAATCAAACAACTGAGCAATTTGGTAATACCAATATTTCAAACAATGAGGTTTACGTGAATGGAACCAAGAATACAAGAGATATTGATAATCAAAAGACTAGTGAGATTAGAGGTCAAATGAATGATAACAATGGACAATACAACAACACGAATTCTCGAATGGAAGCGAACGATTTTAATACGACATCAAGAGGAGTGAGATCATCAAATGAAACTTCAATTAGATTACAAGCAAGATCACAATCACGTCCTCAATCGCGTCCTCAAACACCTTTGCAACAAAAGTATAATCTTAATAATAATTCAACCTCTAATAACACCAACAATAACAATAATAGGATTGAATTTTCTTCTTCCGGAAACCAACCCCCTAGTAGTTATAGACGTGGATTACATGGCGGGACTAATACTACCTCAGCATCATCAAACTCTAGTCTTAATTTATTAAGTACTGGTAAGAATACATTATTCCAGCGTACGGGGAAATCAATGGCCGAAAATGGTGATGTTATTAGACAACCAATGGGGCCACCACCTTTGGATGAACTTAAGGCTAGTAAAAAGATGATGAATTTTGCTAGATTGAGAAAGGTTTGACAAGGCACTCAAGCGTAGCGAGTGCTAATGATACTTAATCCAACTGTCATCCCTCTCTCTGAATATTAAATATACAAACTATATCTCTAAAATGTGATTTTTTTTCATGGTTTTAGTTGAACTCCGTTAAAGACTATTTTCTTTTTTGAATAGCAATTTTATAGTAGATAGATTATGCTAAATGTAGACCTATTTTACAATAATATTTTGAGAGATAAAAATAAGACTATTATCAGATGATAATTTTATGCGCGGCGCCGCCGACGTCATCCGTTAGTGACAAATCTCCGCCAAGCAAAGCGTGGATAATTACGGCGCGAAACGGTAGCCAAAATATGAAACGATGAAAAGGACGGATTAGCTATTCTATCAGTGTTAAATTTTGTTATAGGATTTTTTTAAAATATAATTTGACGGGAAATAATGCAAAGAAAGGGGTGAGAGGGTTAAGGGGCGAGGAGGGGAATGGAAAGAAAAGTACGTATACAAAGGAGGGATTTGGAAACGAAGATCAACAGACTGTTATCGTTTAGGCATCTCAATAATTTGAGGACGGCGGCAATAGTATTATTGAATGAACACACTCTGCATTTAAGGGTATATGCAGTAATAAATGATTCTCCGTACAACTAAGACTTTTATTATTAAACTAATCTCATTAGGATTTGATAATTTTTTGATTTTTTCTCCTAACCTTAAATTCGGCTCCTGTTTCTTATTTTTATTTTATTTTCAATAAACCAAAGTAATCTGTTATACTTTTATTGCAACACCTCTTCCACTCTTTGAATCTTATTCGATTATTTCCATAATATATGCTTTCAACGCCGAATCCCACGGCCCACGCCTCTGGCCTGCCGAAAGGTGCCGGAATGGAGAACGCAACCCCGCCGTGCACGGCGGGTCGGAAAGAACATCATTTAATTTCAACCTCTTTTGGTGAAGGCGCATTGCGGGCGCAATGCGCCCGCAATGCGGTGTGATACCTATTGGGCTGCAGGGGAGCGGTGCCTGCGCAGAATACGACGGTACACCTTAGACGCATCTTTCATCCTCGCGCCGCATACCCGAAGAATCGGTATCAGCGCCAAAAACCGGGCCGAATATCGAGCGTGTTTGGCAAACGGTGCTAATCGTATTCTGCCACTCTGAGCCATCCCAAATGGCGACTCAAATCTCAAACTGTTAACTGTACCTGAATTCGGACCCCCCGCCCACCCACCCCATGCACCTGATTTTGTTTTGACAAATTACCTGCGTCATTTACAGCTGCTGCTCCATTGTACTGGCGGGGGTTTCTGTGACTTGAAACAGGAACACCGATAATAATCGTAATAATCATAATCCCCGTTGCTCTTGTGCGCCTGCACTAGGTTTCTTATTTCCCTTGTAGTATATGTGCCCATTATCCCCGCCCCTGTTTTAGTCATTAAAAATATCCGTATTTATTTATTCATTTATACTCCGATGAACTTGCAAGCTATCTTGAACAAGAGAGGAGCGCGAAACCAAGAGACTTCGTCTCCTGATAAAGACGTGAACCTGGAGCCCCCAACTCGAGAAGAAAAGATTAGGTTGGTTCGTAATGAACCTGAAATGGACGGTGGATCAGCTTTCAATAAGAATTCGATCGTGGACAATAACACACTTGATTCCTTTATGACCGATAATGGAGGTCGTGAATTAAATCTCGAATCTCTCGCTAATTCTGATATATCCGTGAAGACCAAGCCACGTCGTTCGGACCATCATGATCGTGGGAAAAACTTTAAACGGCCGTTGAGTAGCTCCCCGGATAATAATCAAATGTCTCCGCGAACGATGGGAATTCATCCAAATTCAATAAATACGAAAAATAATTATGAGGAAAGCCACCTTCAACTGCATTTTGAGTCACTAATCATAAATCGTTTACCTTATCGACATGCTTACCCGAACTATATTCAAAATCAAAATCAAAATCAAAATCAAAATCAAAATCATAGTCAAAATCAGCATCACATTCAGCCACATTCATCGGTTACGCCGATAAATTTTTATCCACCCCAGCAACTCCTTCCAAATCAATCATTCCCTTCGCATCCTTTCCCTTTACAGGATTCAAAAATTTCAGTAAAATCACCTACTCAACAATGGCCCGCAAAACTTGAGTCTCAAAAACCTTCTGATATTTTTCAAATTCATCAAACGCCACACCCGCAATTTAGTAATAAAAATTCTCTAAATACCGCAACAACAAACCCATTCACCAACAATCAATATTCACAGGAACTGCCTCATTTTATCCCATCAGATAATAGTTCTATTTTATCGTTATCACCACAACTTAATAATTTGCCGATTACACGAGCTCGTCCATTATCAGAACATGGGTTCTCAAATCATCGCAACCTTCATAATCCCAATAGATCATCCGAAATGTTTTCTACGCCTTACTGGAATCAACCTACAGCAAATCATCATCATCAACCTTCACACCAACAACAACCATTTCGTCATGAGAATAATCCTAATTTAAATCATAACGATGAAGTTGGACCCGTAATCCCCATTTCTCGACCACCTGCCGTCATCCCTACGACTGATTTGGAAATGGACGGTAGCTCACAACAAAGTAAATCAATTCAAAAATTTGTTGTAACAGAACTAGGATCGTTTAAAAAGCAGAAAAAACGATTAAAGGCCAGGAATTCTAATTGGACAATAGATGATGATGCAAAATTAGTTGATTTAGTAACGGCTACATTACCACGTCAGGATTATGCCGAATATGCGAAAATTTTAGATAAAAGAGACAGTCAAACGGTTAGATACCGTTGGAAAGTTTTAGTTAAAAGAGCAAAGGGTGAAGGAATTGATAATTTAGACAAATAAAACAAATTCTCGTCCTTTCTCATCCTTTTTCTTATTATCAAAGTCTCTTTTATTCAAAAAAAATTGAATCTTTAAAACGTTTCTTTTTTTAAAAACTGAATTGTTTTTTTTAGAAACTCAATTTTATTTTTATTTCTTAAAGATAAAAATCAATGATTATAATTTCTTTATCTTTAATAGCATTTATTCATTAAACCACTTGTTTAAACAAGCTACACTCATCTTTGCTTATGACCCCCTCTGAGAATTCTCTTCGGCGAGAAGGTGTGGGAATTGAAAAATGAGCTTTTGAACTATGCAATATTCACCTCTGGTTAGTTTAGTCGAACTATCTTTTTATCTGTCTCTCTCCGTATTGCTGTTGACCAATATCAGTCATTTGTTGTGAGAGAATTCGATCGATAGATCTCTAGATGATGAAACCGGAACACGTACATTAATGAAACCGACAGAGTATTACAATCGAAGTGGCTGGAAAGTGGTTGGAATGATTTGGATATTTACGAATAATAGATCACAAACCTTAATCCGTTTTCATTTTCATCCACTCTAAAGTTTACGTCTAAAGAGTTATCGTTTTTCTTATCTCATTCAAGCGATACAATGGAAGGGGCGAAACAATTACTTGACAAAAATGACAATAATCAATAGATCCTTGATCAATTTGAAATTTAGTTCTTATTTCATAATTTTTCGAAACGTCGCAAATTAAATAATGGGGGGGGACGCAGTAAGACAAAACAAAAGCAGACCTGTGAAGGTCCGTCCCAACGCTACAACAAAATCCTTGGAATAGGCGCCTCTACTGTACTGAACGCTGCATTAATTTTGATCCCTAGAATGGCCTGTTCTAGAAGCCTAGGGGTTCAGTGCGGATATTAAACAGGATTCAATAACAAAATTTGGCACCTAACGCCGGTATCAAACGCCGGTGAGACAGGTATTGCATGGAGAATGTTAATCGAGTAGCTTACTCTAAACAAGACAAATGGGTACCGTAGTAGTTTAAAATTATTATTAGGAATGAAGAATAGTGTACACACTTACATTTGCCGAAACCAATTGTTTGTAAAACTATATATTCCATATATGCTTTGCTGCTGACTGACATGCTGGTACGCTGACCAACTGGCGGCAATACTAGGTACAATGAGTAGTTATGATATATCACGCTAGAAAGAGCAATGGACAAGTAAAGATGGCTTCAAAATCTCAAGAAGGTTAGTCGGTAAATAATCACAGCTTTTAGCGTTTATAGCTTACAACATTCATACAGTGTCAGTTCTGAATCTAACCAAGGTCTTATAAATTATAATGATAAGGTTTCACTAGCCATAATAAAAATGTACAAAAAAATGACCATTTTCTATTTTAATGTAGCAAAAAATGTAACGACACCAGCAGGATTTGAACCTGCGCGGGCAGAGCCCAAAAGATTTCTAATCTT